>JAOTQR010103263.1:0-28210 GCA_025774065.1 Solanum ossicruentum | reverse complement strand
GAAGGGAATGGTTCCGGCTAGATATGAAATGAAAATTGCCGAAGGGAAATGGTTCCGGCGGATACATGGTCCATGTGCAGCACCCATGGGTTCTGACTGAGGCATGTTTATGATCAACAGATGTGTATCGTAGGACAGACATGCATCATTCTATGTGGCATTTTATTGCATAGCATTGCTTCACATCTCATGGCATTCACTTTCATCCCAAATGCTATGGCTTGTTATGATCATATGGAGTGCTATTGAGATTGGTTATTCATTATATCATTGACTTGTTTATATCTTTATGTGATTAGTTTTGGGTATTGATTCAATGACACTTGTGAATTAGCGAGAACTTGCTAAATTATAGAATTTCCCTACGACTTGAAAGTAAGGTACGAAATGAGGATTAGACTATCATAGGCTTTGATTGTAGTATTTCAAAAGGTGTAATTGTGTAGGTTATGAGTTAGGTAGTAGTTGTGAGGATTTTGGAGGGAGTGTTGGGAGGGGTGGGTATCAGTATTCTATCCTACTTAACCTTGTGTTTATTACTTCGCTTGCTGAGTACCGCGTGTTTGATACTCACCCCTCTTGCTACAACATTCTTTGTAGGTTGCGAGTCCGGATCATCGTGATAACCTCTCTACTGTTACTTATCTGAGGCTCTCTTTGGAGATTGTGCGAGATAGCTGTTGCCAACCCAACTGACTCCCTACTTGTATTTATAATTTTATTCTGCTCTAGAGACAACATCATTTGAGACTTGCACTTTTTTTCGAATCTATTATAATACATTAGAAGCTTGTGCACGTGACAACCAGGTTTTGGGAGAATTACATTAAATGGAATTTCATCTTGATTATAATTCCGCGTTTGTATGTTATATTTGGGTTATAGACTGACTTGTCTTGGTGGGATAAGACGAGTGCTATCTCGCCGAATTTCGGGTCGTGACAGAATGATCCCAAGGGGGAGATGATATAATGCTCAAAAAAATTACCAAAACATCCTTAGAATAGAGATGTGCACATAATGCGTCTACCCATGCTCCATTTGTGAATATGAGATTGGATTTGCAATCAATGTGAAAATTTTATTAGGAAAATGATCTTGTTCGTATTTATAGTCGTCGGATCAAAAAATCATTTTTTTGATCCAAAATTGAATTCTAGTGAGGATACGCGACAGAGCCGCGATGGGGACCTGTTGCAAATACACGCTTATGTTTCATTTCAAACTTTTAATCATTTGAGGCGCATTCCAATCAATTCCCAACACCCTCTTATGTTCAATAAACGAATATAAGATATCTTTTATATCAAGTCAAGTCCAAAGAATTCCTACCAACTAAGTTTTCGTATGATTTGATATAAGGGTCAACTTTAAATTTCCATATCCCCTAAACTATAATGAGTTAGGTCACCCATAATATATAAAATTCAATTTATTTGAATTAGCTTTCCAACGCATCTAAATTCACCTTAATTTGAATTCGATGTTGAAAGTTATGGTTATTTTATTAGAGACCTGTAGAGCTGTCTAAAGGTGGGCGACGGTTCCATTTCACGGACCCAACGTGGACCCTTTTTGGATAAGATAAATGATGTTTTTTATTTTTATTTTGAGGGTAATTTTATCCTAAAATCTTTGGGGGTCTATTAAAGGTTCTAAACGCAAAAAAAAAAAAAATAGTTTTCATAACCAAAAACCCTCTCCTTCACTCCTAAACATAAACACTCAAGAATCATCAAGAAAGTCATTAAGTTTGGATTAGCTTTCAAGATTGAACATCATGGTGAGTTATTCTTCAGGAATTTCAATCTACCCAACCCAAATTTCTTCATCTATCCATGAATCTCTAATCGGACCTTAAATCATAACCTAGGGTTTCAAGAAAGCGAATTCAAGTATCCCAAGAAATTCTTCTTCTTCAAGAATTAGGGTTCTTAATCAAGAACTCTAAAGATTCTAAATCAAGAATTCAAGAATCAAAGAAAAGTTCTTCAAACAATGTCTTTCCAAGTTCTTCCACTAAAAAAGAACTATCGAGATAGAGGATTCTCACAAAGAAGACTAGTATTCATAAAATTTTGATTTTATTATCAACTTTTAATGTATGTAAGGCTAAACGGAAACATGGGATTGTTCTTCCATGTGCCCCAGAGATGGTCTTAGATGCTAGTTCAAGGTTCTTGAGTCTATATGGCTGATTTCTTGATTATATTCTTGAAAACTATATTAAATGTATGCATTTTCACATGTTGATGATCATCATAAAACTTTTATATTGAATTGTAAACTCTTCATGAGATATTGCATAAACCCTTTATGTTAATCAATGAAAGCATGCATGAATGTGGATAGGATTGAGTCTAGAGCCTTGGTTGAGAATATGGATAGTGATTGTGATTGAGAATATAACAATAACGATAGGTTAATAGTCCTGTGAGTCCCCATAAATGAACTCTAACGATGTGTCTATTCGATTATTTCCACATGATTGTTCTAAGACTTGAGTTATTAATTGAGATAGTTGATTGCTGAGATGATTAGATTCCTTATGAGACTGATTGAATGATGAGAGCCTTTCTAAGACTGAGTTGAGATGAGTCAATTGAGATTTATTGATTGGATGGATTGTTTTATGAGCATTGAGTCATGAGAGGAGCATCGAGCACCAAAAGAGTAAGAGTTAATCCAACTCACACTCGTCAAACTACGTAGCACAAGCATAAGTGAGGATTAGAACCATTACATCTCATTGTGGTTCCCTCTGGATAGAGTCCCTAAAACAATAGAGGACTTAACTGATTTGTTGGGGCCCCTAGTGGATTCTATTCGTTTCCTACCTGGGAAGTATGAGATAGCTATGGCAACAATGGCGGCTTGTTGTACAATCACTGGCTCATAAGTGATTGTTGTCGAATAAGAGAAACTCCTAGAAAGTTCCCAAACTTAGTACTCTGAGTTGAGATGAAATGAGATGAGATGAGTTGAGATGAAATGAGTTGGGACGAGTCCCTCACAGATGAGTCTGATTTGATTGATGAGGTTATTGATTGATAGGTCACTTGTCTACACTTTTTTCTTTATTTAGATAGACATTTGACATGTTGATTGTTATTATTTTGTGTTGATTATTGTTTTTATATTATTCTGCCTGTTTTGATTTCATTCAGCGACTTTATAGACCAGTATATTCCACGTATTGATGTCCCCCTCTGGGACTGCATCATTTCATGATGTAGATACAAGATTTGGAGATCATCAACAGGCGCATCGTTGAAGATTTAAGACGTTCAACCGATTGGTGAGCCTTCCCTACTTTGGATGATTCAATATATTTATTTTATCTTGCTTTAAAGTTAGATTTGATTAGCTTTACTTTGATTGAGGTAGCTATGGGTCTGTCATTGGCACCACTTGATAGTGCTAGAGGTTTCAAAGACTAGAGTTGAATATTGATGTTGAGACTTGTTGAGCTAGTTCCTTTTTACTAGACCATTTATTCAAAATATTATTTTTGAGACTAGATGATGATGTGCCTATTTACTTCCTTATGTCTTCTATTTATTTGTAGAATGTGTGAATGAATGAATGTGATGAGGCCAAGTTGTTCGCTTGTTCGCTTGGGGACTAGCAATAGTCTTTGAGTGTCGGTTATGTCTAGGGTACCCTCTTGGGGCATGACATTAGATTTCTTGTTCATGTCCTTTGGGTTAACTAATGCACCTGACGCCTTCTTGGATTTGATAAACAAATTGTTTACATAGTACCTGGATATGTTTTTAATTGTATTTATCGATGACATTTTATTGTATTCGAGAGATAAGGAAGAGCATGCTAATCACCTCAGAATTATCCTTCAGACTCTTAAAGACCATGAGTTGTAAGCAAAATTCTTGAAGTGTAAGTCTTGCCTCAAGTCAGTGTCTTTCCTATGCCATGTTATATCGGGTGATGGTATTCGAGTAGATGCCCAAGATTGAAGCGGCTAAGAACTAGCCTAGACCAACCTCTTCGATTGAAATAAGAAGTCTCTTGGGGTTGGTAGGCTATTACTGCACATTGTTTGAGGGATTTTCTTCCCTATCCTCACCATTGACTAAGTTGATTCAGAAGAAGGTCAAGTTTTAGTGGTTCAATGAATGAGAGAAGAGCTTCCAAGAGTTAAAAACAAGACTGACTACTGCACCAGTTTTAACCTTGCCTGGTGGGACAGAGGACATTGTGATATATTATATCGCGTCTAGAGTTAGATTGGGTTGTGTTGATGCACAGAGGAAAGGTGATCGTCTATGCTTTCGGATAACTTAACCTTCATGAGAGCAATTATCCAACCTATGATCTGGAGTTGGAAGTGGGTGGTACTTGCACTTAAGATTTGCACCACTACTTATATGGAGTGCATATGAATATGTTTACTGTCCACAAGAGTCTGCAGTATGTCTTCAGCCAGAAAGAGGTCAACTGGTGGCAGAGGATATGGTTGGAGTTGCTCAAGGACTATCTCATGAACATTCTCTACCACACAGGTAAATCAAATATAATTTTTGATGCTCTTAGCAGGTTATCAATGGGTAGTACGGCCCGTGTTCAGGAAGATGAGAAAGAGTTGTCTAAGAAAGTACATTGGGAGTTCAACTCGAAGAGTCTGATGAAGGGGGAGTTAATTTTCATAATGGTTCTACTTAAAATTTAGTAGGGGAGGTGAAAGAAAAGCAAGACAAATATCCTCTTCTTCTTCTTCAGTTGAAAAAAGCGGTCCACAAATAGAAGGTGATGATTTTCTACGAAGGGGGAGATCGCGTGTTGAGGTACCAGAGTAGATCGTTTGTACCAATGTTGATGCTATTCGATATAGAATTTTTCTTGAAGCCCACGGCTTTATATATTCCATTCACCTTGGCTCTACCAAGATGTACCATGACTTGAGGGAAGTCTATTAGTGGAGTGGAATGAAGAGGGATATTGCTAAGTTCGTTTCCAAGTGCCCAAACTGTCAACAAGTTAAAGTTGAGCATCAAAGGTCATGTGGATTGGCTCAGAACTTTAGATTCCTTAATGGAAGTGGTAGACAATCAACATGGACTTCATTATCGGTCTATGGAGGTCTTGAAGGCAACATGGTTCGATATGGGTGATTATGACTAAATCAGCTAACTTCTTAGCAGTTAACACAACTAACACTACAGAGAAGTATGCCAAGTTGTACATCTATGATATTATGAGTTTGCATGGAGTTTCCTTGTCCATCATCTTGGACAAAGGAGATCAGATTAATCCACCTCCCAAGTGTGAAGATCTTTCTAGAAAGGATTGGGTACTAAGGTAAACCTGAGTACTATTTTTCATCCTCGAACAGACAGCCAAGTCGAACGTACAGTTCAGACATTAGAGCACATGCTCAGAACCTGTTTCATTAACTTCAAAGGAAATTGGGATGACCACTTGCCATTGATCAAATTCGCATATAACAGTAGCTACCACAGAAGTATTCAGATGGCTCGATATAAAGCTTTGTAAGGGAGAAGGTGTAGATCACCAATTGGGTAGTTTGAGGTTGGAGAATCTGACTTGATTGGACTTGATCTTATCCATCAGTTGATGGACAAGGTAAAGGTTATTAAACAAAGGTTAAAGACTGCACAGAGCCTCCAAAAATCTTACACCGATGTGAGAAGGAGAGGCTTAGAGTTTGAGGTGAATGATTGGGTGTACCTGAAAGTGTCACCCATAAAGGGTTTCATGAGATTTGGGAAGAAGGGAAAACTAAGTCCACGCTACATTGGTCCTTATCAGATTGTGAAGAGGATCAGGAAGGTTGCTTATGAGTTAGAGTTACCTATTGAGCTAGACATGATTCATCCGGTATTTCACATCTTGATGTTGAAGAATTCTTGGGTGATTCCACCTTGGTAACCCCTATTTATAATGTTAGAGTACGTGAAGGATAGCTTTTCTTATGAAGAGATTCTAGTCCAAATCCTTGATTGCCAGGTTCGCGAGTTGAGAACAAAGTGATTATCACAGTTAAAGTCCTGTGGAGAAATCAATTAGTTAAGAAAGCCACATGGGAAGCTGAGGAAGATATAAGAACTAAATACCCATATCTATTCTTTTCTGATGATGAGAATGTGGAAGGTAATGTCCTTACCCTTGACTTGAATAGATTTGTCTATCCCTGAGTTAATTTGTCTATTCTTGAGTCTGAATAGCGATTGTCTAGATTGTTGATTGGTTGATTGAGTATTAAGAGGAGTCTTGATTGTTATTCATGCCTTGATGTCCATAGGGGTCTTGATTGTTATTCATGCCTTGATGTCCATCTAATTCTAAGGAGGAGGTAATATAGCATCCGACAAAATTACCAAAATACCCCTAAATGAGAGATGTGCGCATAACGTAATATCCCAAACACAAATGGAAAATATGATACCAAAAATACAATCAACATGAAAAATTTTGTGGGGAGATGGTCTTGATTGATTTTTAGAGCAACCAGATCAAAAGATAATTTTTTGATGTGAACACGCATTCCGAAATAATTATGCGACAGGCCCATGATGAGAACTTGTCATGGATTCACGCTTAGATATGATTCCAATATTTTCTACGGAATAAGAAAACTTGATAAAAAAATTTTAACGAAAATCCCCAAAAAACACCCCAGTCCGCGACGCAAACTTGGTGTATCGAGACAAACCTTTTTTCAGTTTTTTGTGTAGGGCATTTCAAACTTTTCCCAGTCCCCCTAAACTTAAAACATGATCAAAATAGGTTATTTTGAGCATAAAAAGGATTTTACACACACATTCCTAAGTATTTCTAAGCTTCTAACAAAGATTAGGACTAAAGAGAAGAGAAGAAAAGTGAGAAATTCAAGAGGATTGAGGAGAATTCTTACGATATTGATTGTCAAAACTCCATATCAAGTATGTAAGGCTAAACTAAAATATGGGAACGTTCTTTCATGCGCCTTTATTGATGGTAATAGATAGATTATGAATACATTGAGTCTCCATACATATTTCTTGAATGTTTTCTTGTAAATTATATATGTATTCTATTTATTTTCATATGTTAATGGCCATCATAAACTTGATTTATTAAATAAATGCTTTCACATGAGTTATTTAACTAACCCTATATAATACTTTGTAAAAAAATGCATGAATAAACCTAGGGATTTAGTCTAGAGCCTTGATTTGAGAATGTTGATTGTGATTGTGAGGTGAGCATGATGATAGGTCAGTAGGACTTGATGATCCTATGAGCATTCATAAATAAACTCTAATAATTTTTCCAATCGATTGTTTCCCCTAATGATTGGTCTGAGCTCTTTGAGAGATTGATTGAGAGTTGAGTTGATGAGATGATTAATATGATAGGTCGGAAGGCCCAATTAAGAAAGAGCTGATGAGATGATAAGAATCTCTATGAGTCTAATTGAGTTGATTGATTGAGATAGATAGTTTTATGAGAATTGAGTCTTATAAAAAGTATCTAGCAATGAAATGAGTAATAATGAGCCCAACTCTCACTCATTAACTATGTCGCCAAGCATAGGTGAGAACTGAACTATTACATCAGAGGTTCTTTCTTGAATTGAAGTCTTGGAAAGCAATAGAGAACTTGAGAGAATAGATCCCTTTTGGATTTGATTCATTCTTTAACTAGCAAGTATGAAATGACTATGACAATATCAGTGGGATGATTGTACAATTACTAGCTCATAAGTGGTTGTTGTCAGATAATAGAAACTTCCAGATAAGTCCTACATGATAGTACTTTGAGTTGATTTGATTGGATGAAGCTGGATTGGTATTGATTGGTCATCGTATACTATTTATTCTTTCTTTAGATAGAAATTTAACATTCTGATTGAGTATCTTCTGAGTTGATGTTATTCTGCATTATTCTACCTATATCTATTTGATTCAACCATTTTACATACTTCCACATTTCACGTACTAACGTCCATTTGGACTGCAACATTTCATGATGCAGAGATAGGTACTAGAGATTGTTAACAGGCATACCATTGAGGATCCATTGCAGTCTGCTGAGTTGGTGAGCCTCCCTTACATCGGAGGATCCTCGTTATATTTTCATCTAGCTATTAGAGTCAAATTTTAGATTAGCTTTATTTTTGAATTGAGGTAGCCATGGGTTTGTCTTTGGCACCAATTGATAGTGATAAAGGCTTCATAGGCTAGAGTCGGATTATTGATTGGAGATTACGTTGAGTTAGTTTTCTTTCATACATGCTTGTTTTATTGATATGATTTTTTAGACTTAGATTCTCCACATTTTATTTTCATAGTTTCACTGATTGTTTAATTATGTTGAGTGAATGAATGAGATGGGGCCAAGTGGTTCGCTTGGAGACTAGCAATAGTCTCTGATTATTGGCCACGTCTAGGGTAAACCCTCCCGGGGCATGACAGTTTAAGCAACTAAAAATTGTTTATATTGGAACCTTAATTGAACATTAATTTATTGATAACATTTGATAATATATTGACACATATTTATCTAATAATATATTCTAATACAAATGTAGCAATAACAACTAGCCTTATTATTGTGTAAATAATTATTATTTGTATTAAATAATTTATTGTTTGTATTAAATAACTTGTTATTATTATTTTCATAGTTATTTTATGTATTAATCAATTTGTTATTGTTTGTATTAAATAATCTATTATTATTATGTAAATAATTATTATTTTATCAAATAAATTATTGTTGTTTATATTATATAATGTATTGTTGTGCAAACAACAATTATTGGTTTTAAACTAATATATTATTGTTTATAGAATAATTTTTAATTTTTAAAAAATAATTTAATTATTATAGTAGTAATACAGTTGAAATGATTTATATATGCAAATAAATTTACAACAAAAAATTATCAAACAATTTATAAAAGAAGCCCTAGGAGAAAGACGAGAATCTTGGAGGAGGAACTTTCTTCGGACATAGAAGAACATGAGAATGATACTAGAGAATGAGATGAAAATGAAAATGAAAATGAAAATGAAAGTGAAGAAGAAAAGGAAAGCAAAGATGAAATTGAAAAAGTGAATGATGAAAGTGAAGAAGAAAAAGAAAGCGAAGAAGAAATTAAAGAAACATGTGTTGAAAGTGACGAAGAAAGAGGAAGTGAAGAAAAAAGTGAGGAAGACAATGAAGAAGCTAATGTGAAATTCGACAGAAGAACAAAGTTAATAAATGACAAGAATGTTGACCCTTTAAGTTCAAATGTAAGTGTTTTTTTATTATTATTACTAGTGAAAATAGTATGTGGTCCGATATATACTACAAAAAATTACTATCAGCCTAAACAACTGACAACTGCTTAAACAACTACTAGTTGCTTGGTGCAAACAAATAAGTTGTTTACTGCCTACAAACACTAGATGTTTAAAAAAATTTTATGTTTATTTTAAATAATTAATTTTGCAAATAATTCATAGGTTGCTGATGTTTCTGATAGTGAGGAATTTGAATACATTAAGTGTCACGACCTAAGCCTAGGGCCTAAACGTGAAACGACGAATAGGAAACCCAAAGGAACCCCAAACAAGCCTCTTAGCATATTAATCACACATCCTTGGTCACAGAAGTATAATACCAACAAATAGAGATATAAATAAGGGAAACGAGACTAAGGGAAGTTTTTGACAACAAGTAATTTTTTAACATAGATTGGAAGAGGGGCCAAGACACTTTTCGGTCTCACCCCCATAGTATCAAGTGTTCAACATGAAGAGAAATCAAATAGTAAGATTAGCATAGCTAATGTCCTCGGACTTGAGGACTCACCAAAAATTATCTTCCGAAATCCCAAAACTAGCGATGTGGAGGATGATCGAGAGGTGCCCCGATTCCTACATGGTAACATCATGTAGGCATAGAGTATGTGTTAGTACGTTTGAATGTACTAAATATGTAGGATGAAATGCAACAAGACATAAGCCAATATAATTAAAATGCTTAAGCATAAGTAATGGATAAGTATAGTGTCAATACGGATGCATGATAAATGCTTGAACTAAATCATGATTGTAAATCATACAAATTGTATAGAATGTAATACATGTATAGGAAGAGACCATAATTATAGACCAAGAAAGCTATTACTTGGAATCCAAGGAATGTCACCCCCTTGGAAGGTGATTGAGGTATCTACCTCTCAACATGGTAGTACGGGCATGTCATCCCCCGACAAGGTGGTCAAGGTATCTATCCCCTCAACATGGTTGTACGGGCATGTCTCCCCCCGACAAGGTGGTCAAGGTATATACCCCTCAACATGGTAGTACGGTTTCACCCCTCGACAAGGTGGTCAAGGTATCTACCTCTCAACATGGTAGTATGGGCATGTCACCCCCCAACAAGGTGGTTGAGATATGTCACCCCCTTCACAAGGTATGGTCAATTTGCAACACTATAGATACTTTTCATGAACTCAATACATACATACAATCCCTTAAACATTATGAAGTTACTTGACTTATGAACCATGTAATAAACCATCAACAACTTGAGAAACCTTGTCAAGACATTCTATTTCCTCTTCTCTCGTATATGTCCACGTTTCTGATGGTGAAGGAAGAATTTGACTAGAATTACGATAATGAAAATAAAGCATGCGAGATGGATAGACTAAACGGAGTCTCCCCCTATCACTTCATCCAGTTGACACTGCTGCTGAATTCATGGGTAGGCAAGAGACAACCTGGTGAACTGAAACATCTTAGTAGCCAGAAGAAAAGAAAGCAAAAGTGGTTCCCATAGTAGAAGTAAGTGAAATGGGAGCAGGCTAAACCATGAAAACGGGGGCCATGAAAGTGGGATTTAGTGGAACAGAATAGACTGGGTGGTAGAGTCGTGGAAACGCTTGTTTCCTTTTGGGGGTTGCAAAATCATGATCAAGATAGTGAACCAGAAGCTATGGAATTTGGGTGTGTTTTATTTCGATCTTTCCAGATATAACCAAAGAAGGGAAAGATTCTTCAAGTGTCTCAGGTCCCAAAAGTGCATGATTAATGATGCCAAAGCCCAATATTGCAGAAGAAATTGAATGAGAGAAAGAATCAAGAATAAAATATTTTCTATAAATATTCAACATATGCTCCCTACAGTCCAATGGGTGCTTCAGCGGCTGCAATAGCTATAATAAAATGGAGAAAATGTCTCATTTTAAGTGACGATTATCAAAAAAATTGAGCCTACTAACGGCACAAAAATAGACGGAAGGTTGCGGCAGATGTCAGCGGCTCAACTCCGCTTATCTCCATGCACTCATATGAATGGTGCTAATTCCCATGTTCTTTCTAGTATCGTTTGGTTTCGAGAGCCTCAGACTCTATTGTGGAAGACACAATTTTTTCTGAAGAATTCGCCATGATATACCTGATCCAACTGGCAGTACAACCTTTAGCACAACGAGCTGTCCATAGATCAAATTATTTTGTGGATTGGATTTCACTTGACTATCTACGGTTTCATTGCGTGTGCTCTTTTTATCTAGTTCACTTATGCTAGATCTTATGGAGCATACTCATGTACAACATGATTCGGATCATAGAAAAGATTCTCTTTAAGCTTTTTGCCATCTAGGGTGCAGCATTCATACTATTTCGCCTAGCAGCATGACGATTGTTTTGAAATGGAAATACCTAACTAACCTAAATAATAAGAACTTCCCCCTTGACAATGGTATATGTTGTATATGTAAATCCTAGATGTGAAAATATATGTAGGCAGATTTTGGTTTTTTTGGAGTGACAGTGGAAAAGTTGACGGATAAGTCACCCTTACTACCACTCTACATAACCATACATGAGATTTTCACCTCATCTACTGTGCATCCTCACTGACGCTATTTAGTTATTTGGTAGATAGATCTTGCTACTAGAAAACTAAAGGAGCACACAAAGCAACCTCATTGTCACCAAGATAGAGATGGAAGGTTTGATTTTCTTTCACGAACTATCAAACACTTGGTTCGTGTGTAATGCTAGTTAAAAATCATGTAATTCAAGAGTGAACTAATATGAGAAAACTCAATGTAAATCAACCCACTATCATATAGTAAAACCCTCATGTAAGATACCTTGAAGTCCATCATCAAATCTCATAATAGATCATAGTTTCATACCTCAAAACATTCATAGTCTCAATAGACAAAACCACTTCATAGTATAAGATTGAAATAGATGAACATGCATGTTCAATCAACATTTCATAAGACCCCAACATAATTTATAATCAAAATTCATAATAACAGATACACATAGATGATATTGTTAGTGCTAATCTATTTTAATGATGACAAAATTTTGGGGCAATCATAAGAAAACGATCTGGACAAAAACGTTTGAAGCTGTAAACTAGTCAAAGGAGCAGTTTATGGAAAACCAGAATAAATGGGGATAATCAAGATCCAATCCAGTCAAGGAAGCTTGCTATGGAAAATCAGATCAAATGGAGGAAATCAAGAATAATCTAATCAATGCTCAGATGATAAAGGATCTGCACAAATCAATACAAGATCATTCGTATCAATCAGGATCACAGCAACATCAAAACCAAAGGAATGTCTACACATTAAGAAAATCTAGCCTGCTAAGAATCAAGATTGTCAATTAAGGAAATCTTAACGTATGGCAATAATTATCTCTTCATACCACTCACCAACACACTTCCCTTAAGTCTCTATATATCTTTGTAGAACTAAGATGGATGGAATAGGATGAATTATGGCCCTCCTTCAAGATTAATTCTTTCAAATCACCCACATTTGGCATACACAATCCACCTTGGTACCTAAGGTCACCATCTTCCCCTTGGGAGAAACCTCCACTTTACCATCTTTCACCAAGGCCTTCAACTTTAGAAGGCGGGGTCAAGATCTTGTTTTGCCTTTACCTTCTCAATCAAGGAAGATTTAAAATCATCAATAACCACTACACCAGCATTGTCAACCTCATCCAACCTAACCCCCAATCTAACAAACTAATGAACCTCGCTAGCCACCTATTTGCCACCATCATAAACATGATCTAGACTACCCATAGAAACTCTACTTAAAGCATTGGCCACAACATTAGCTTTGTCGGGATGATAATGCACACTCATATCATAATCCTTAAGGAGCTCTAACCACCTTGTTTATCTCAAGTTAAGATCTTTTGGGTGAACACATATCGGAGACTCTTGTGGTCGGTGAACACATCTACATGAATTCCGTACAAGTAGTGAAGCCAAATTCTAGAAGCAAATACCACGGCCGCCAATTCGAGATCATGGGAGGGAAAGTTCTTCTCATGCAGCTTTAGTTGTCTAGAGGCATATTTTATCGTCTTACCACTTTACATCAAAACACACCTCAAACCAATTCTTGAGGCATCATAGTATACAACAAACCCTTCTGCTATAGACAAGATAGGAGTGGAGACAAGCTTCTCTTTCAAAGTTTGAAAACTCTTTTCACACTTATCGATCCACATAAATTTCACCTACTTTTGGGTCAACTTAGTCATGGGAGAAGCAGTAGAAGAGAAACCATTTACAAACCTCCAATAATAACCCGCCAAACCCAAAAAACTTCTAATGTCCAATGGAGTCAAAGATCTAGCCAATTTCTAATCACCTCTGTTTTCTTAGGATCCATCTTAACGCCATCACCTGACACCACATGCCCTAGAAAAGCAACCTCTTTCAACCAAAATTCACATTTTTCATATTTCACATACGATCTTTCCTCCCTCAAGATTCGCAACACCACCCACAATGATCCACATGCTCCTCCTCTCTAAGGGAATAGACCAAGACATCATCAAAAAAAAAAAAAAACCACAACAAAAAATCAAGGCAGAGTTTAAAGATCCTATTCATAAGATCCATAAATATAGTCAATGGATTAGTCAACCCAAAGGACATAACCACAAACTCAAAGTGCCCATACCTAGTTCAGAAAGTCATTTTGGGAATGTCACACTCTCTCACTTTCACTTGGTGATACCCGGACCAAAGATCAATCTTAGAAAAGTGACCAACCACTTGAAGTTTATCAAAAAGTTCATCAATCCTTGATAAAAGGTACTTGTTCTTTATGGTGACTCTATTAAGTTTCCAGTAATCAATGCACATTCTAAGAGAACCATCCCTTTTGATCACAATCAACATTGGTGCACCGTAAGGTGACTTACTACGCCTTACAAAATCCTTCTCTAACAAATCCCTCAATTGCTCTTTCAACTCCTTAAAGTCCACCGAGGCCATATGGTAAGGGGGAATAGAAATAGGTTGAGTATTGGGAAGGAGATCTATACCAAAGTCTATTACCCTTTTGGGAGGGATACCGGGAAGCTCATCAGGAAAGACATCAAGAAACTCATTACCACCGGAACCGACTCAATAGGAAGTACTTTAGACTTATCCCTAGCCCTCATAAGATTAAAGAGACAACCCTTAGAAATCAATTTTTGGCCTTTAAGGCAAGAAATGAATCTACACTTGACCACCACATCACAATGTTTCCACTCAAGGATGTGTTCATTAGGGAATTGGAATTTAACCCTAAGGGTTCTACAATCAATTGAAACATATATGCATGCAACCAATCCATCCCAAGAATGACATCGAAATCCACCATATCTAACTCAATAAAACTACAAGGCAAGATTTTATGCAAAATGAACACGAGACAATTTCTATAGACTCTTTTAGCAATAGTGGACTCACCAAAGGGGGTAGAAACTTCATAAGGTTCACACAACAATTCACTAATAACATTAAGCTTTTTGGCAACAAAAGTAGTAGTAAAATAAAGAGGGACACCCGGGTATATCAACGCATACACGTCAAAATAAAAAACCTTTAACATCCAGAGATGACATCGGGCGCCTCATCTACCCCTTGTCTCACATGCAGAGCATAGAATGCATTTTTCCTTGGAGCACCCACTTGTTGGCCTCCTCTCCCCATTTGACTCGCATTTACACCTTGGCCTTGTGGATGACCATCTCTACCTTTGTTGTGAGCATGAGGACAATCAATCACCTTATGACCCACTTCTCCGCAACCATAACAAGCATTAGAGTTCTTTAAAACATGAGCCATTATGGCTCTTACCACATCTTTAGCACATAGGGTTAGGCACCACACCACCTCCACCTTGGAACCTTGGGTTGTCATTAGCAAACCTCTTATTAGGAGCATTGGATGACCCATGGCCCTGGAATTTGGGCCCTTGAGGAAATGGACCACCCTTAGAATTTTGGAATCCACCTTCAAAATGAACCCTCATGGACTCACCACTCCTTCTCTTTCTAAGATTTTTCCCCTCTAGTCGTTCGGCATATGTCATGAGGCGGGACAAATCCATAACCAAGTTAGATACACCTGACATAAATTTGTTCATCCTTGACCTTGGCTTGATAACTAATTATGGGGCATACTTGGAGAGTTAGTTAAACTTGAAGGTATACTCTGTCACACTCATGGAACCTTGCTTAAGGTTCATAAAGTCTATCATTTTAGCTTCCCTTAGCTCAATTAGAAAGAATTGGTTGAGGAATGCAGCTTTGAACTCCTCCCCCTGAATAGCAGTATCATTCCCCTTTTCTATCTTCCATTGAGTGAACCAAATTTGAGCCACCCCTTTGAGTTGGTAGGCCTCCAACTCCGCTTTTTCCTCCAAATTAACCTCTATAATGGACAACACATCATACACCTCATCGATGAATTCTTGGGGATCCTCATCCACCTTGGATCCATGGGACTCCGGTGGATTCATCCTAGTAAAATGCCTTACTCTTGAGGCTGGACTATGAGAATGAGGATCTTGGTCCCCTTGGTTGATTTAGTTTGTCATAGCATGGGCCAATGTCAAGATAACATCTCGAAACTCATCATAGGCCACTCCCCCATCTTAAGGAGCTTGAGGAGTAGGAGGGGTCGATTGTTCCTCGAGTGAATAGGCTCTCCTTATTCTTTCTTTTGGAATAAGCATAATCTAGAATAGAAAAGAACATTTGTTAGAGGAAAATTCTTAGCTTACTTCTAAAGCACGACATAGATCATGAAGAAGGAAAACATTTCCTAAAACGCCTCATAGCCTCTTACTCATAGTTGTGGCACGCTTCACAACCATGAATAAGACTCAAATCGACACGGTGTGTTGTATTTCAAGGACCATTGGCAACCTAGTGCTCCGATACCAAGTTTGCCTCAACCCAAGCCTAGGGCTTAGATTTGACATGGCAAATGAGGAACCCAAACCAAACTAGACTCTTAGCATATCAATCGTATATCCTTGGTCGCGGAAGCATAATAACAACAAATAGAGATATAAATAAGGGAAAAGGGACTAAGGGAAGTCTTTGACAATCATAAATACTCAAGAATTAAGCTCAAAGAATAAATACAACAATTGCTCCAACAACACCTGTAACATAGATTGGAGCGGGGGCCAAGACACTTTCTGGGCACACCATCATAGTATCAAGTGCTCAACATAAAGAAACATCAAATAGTAAGAGTAGCATGGTTAGTGTCCCGGGACTTGAGGACTCACCAAAGCTTATCTTCTGAAATGCCAAAATTAGCCATGTGGAGGATGATCGAGAGGTGCTCCGGTTCTTATATGGTAACATCATGTAGGCACAGAGTATATGTTAGTACGTTTGAATGTACTAAGTATGTAGGATACAATGCAACAATACATAAGCCAATATAGTCAAAATGCATAAGCATAAACAATGGGTAAGTGTAGTGTCAATATCGCATGTATGATCAATGCTTGATGTAAAACATGCTTGTAAATCATATAACTTGTATAGAACGTGATACATGTGTAGAAATAACGCTATTACTTGGAATCCAAGGCAAGTCACCCATTAGAATGTGATTGAGGTATCTACCCCCTCAATATGGTAGTATGAGCATGTAACCTCCTGACAAGGTGGTCCAGCTATCTACCCTTTCACATGGTAGTATGGGCATGCCACCCCATGATAAGGTGGTCAAGGTATCTACCCTCAACATTGTAGTATGGGCATGTCACCCCCTAACAAGGTGGTTGAGGCATGTCACCCCCTCAACTCGGTATGGTCAACTTGCAACACTATAGATGATTTTCATGAATTGAATACATATATACATATAATCCCCTAATCATCATAAAGTCACTTGACTTATAAACCATGTAATAGACCATCAACAACACTGAGAATCCTTGTCAAGACATTTTATCAAACACTTGGTAGGTGTGTAATGCTAGTTCAAAATCATGCAATTCAAAAGTGAAATAATATGAGAAAAGTAAATGTAAGTCAACCAACCAATATATAGTAAAACCCTCATGTAAGATATTTTGATTTCCATCATTAAATCACATAATAGATCATAATTTCATACCTCTAAACATGCATAGTCTCAATAGCAAAAACTACTTCATGTATAAGCTTGAAATAAATAAACATGCATATTAAATCAACATTTAATAAGAGCCCAACATAATTTCTAATCAAAATCCATAATAAGAAATACCCATAGATGATACAATTTTAAATCATGTAATTTTCATTAAAAGGGAGATTGTGCTCCATGGCTGAAAAGACCTAATGGATTAAACCCACCTACCTCAAATTTAGATTGTCTTGATGTAGACTTGAAGGAGACTTGAATCTTAAATGGAGCTTTTGAGATACATAATTAAGCTTGGGATACTTGAATTTGGATGAAATATTTTGTTAAGTCTTGGAGAGGGTTTTGAGAGTGTCTTGAGTGATATAGAGTTGAAAAATGGCTATGTATAGGTGTTTTCACACATAAGTGGGCATGGGGCTATGACCCCAAGGCCCTTGGGATGAAATAAAAAACCAATAAAAATAATACACTGATTCACATTTGGTCCGTGATGTGGACCCATCCCACAAGCAACTCCAACACTAATCGGTGCTCCTGGCGCGTCGCTGCCAGGGCACAGATGGCCACTGGAATTAGAATTTTTGTGAAAATTATTTTTCACTGTGATTCCTCTAAAATCAGGATTATACCTATGTTTTACTAAATTTTTCCCCCGAATTAAGAGTATGAAGTTGGATTTTCGATATCACGCACAGATTGTGAGATATATAGAAATTACGACTATGGGCATTTTCGAAGCACAATTTTGGGGTGTTCTTGGGCTGTTTCATTAAGACTGGCCAGACAAACTAAAGATTCAAGACTTATTATTCCAAGCAAGGTCATTGTTCGAGTAAGTCTATGACAGATCACCTCTCGGAGGAAAAGCATTTATTCAATTCACAGGACTTCTAATAATGAGGTATGACACCCCATAATTCTATTCATAGATGTACCTATGTTTGAATCCTTATTCTTATAATGGGAAGTGGATTAGGGTCGTGAGAGACCTCTAGTACTTTGCCAAGTTCAAAACCTTCCTATAAATAGAGTTTTTAGTATTAGATTACGCAAAGGTCAACTTTAAATGATCATACCTCTTAGCACACAACGAATTAAGTGCCCTGTGACCTACCAAATTAAAGGTCTTTGAATTATCTTTCTAATGCAACCGATTTTAACTCATTTGGGGTTGAGTAACATGTTATGACAGTTTCACTAATGACTACCAGAGCAGAGCTAAACCTACAAAAACTATTATTGGTCGTGGTTTGAGTTACAACCCATCTGCTAACTCGTGGTAAAAACCTCTATGGGTCATATATTGGGATCATAGAATTGATCCAGAGACCCCAAAATTTTCCTAGAAGTTTACAAAAGGGTTTGTACGGGTTATAGTTGGGCCCGTAGATGACTTTGACAGCATTTTAAAAAAGGTTATTTTGGTTGTTTCCTATCCTTTCAAAGCCTTAACGTGAAGTTTCTACACCTAAATAAATCTCTAAACGTATTAGTTCAATCTCTTTACGCTAAAAACACCTTCTCCGACTTAGAGTGAGGTTTCAAGGGAGAAAAAGGCTAGGGTTTGAAGGTAGTCTTGTGAGTTTTCCGAGTTATTCTAATACTCAAAATTTCCAGTATGTAAGGCTAATCAAAAATATGGATTATGCACTTCCATGTGCCCCATAACCCGAGTTGATGGAGTTATGAGTACATTGTGTCTTCCATGGATGTTTCTTGAAGATTTTTCTTAAATTCTAATGTACTTCTATATATTTTGCATTATAAACAACTTTAATGAATTAAATACTTTAAATAGATTATTTTCCTTTTCTACACAAACCCTAGACTGAAATTTTGTTATTTTTGAATATTTTATTTAAATAAGCATCCATGAGTATAATATAAGCCTAAAGAATCTGTGGAATCCCTAGATGCTTTAACTCTACTTTTGTTTCCCTGAATGCTATGAGTTAGAATGATGCATGATAGAGTATTTATGAGTCAAGATTAGAACCTTAAAAGAATATAACTAAAAAGTTGATAGTTGATGTGATGAATTAAGTTGTCAAATGTCCAATGAGACTAGATGAATGCGTTAACCATAGGGTTGATGTCTTATGAGTATATTGAGTCTTGGGAGGAGTATTGAGCATGAATTGAGTAATAGTAAGTCTAACTCGAAATCAATAACTACGTAGCCAGTGTACAAGAGGATTGAACCATAAAATTAAATATTTCCTCTTATCTAAAAAAAGGTTTTGATGTTACTGATTTAGGATCCACTGATGGGATGTCCTATACCCCATGCAAGGAATTGGATGGATGAGGCAACGATATCGCTTTTTTGTATTATCCCCGACCCAGAGGTGATCATTATCAGTTAGAGAAACTCTCATATAGGTCTTGATAATACTCTACATAGATTGTATTAGATGGCATATGAGTGGTCATTGTCTAAACTATATTCTTACTTTAGACTCTTGACATGATGTTGAGGTTCTTACTTCTTGAGTGAGATATTTGAGTTGATGTTATCTTTCCTTGACATGTTTCTTTATGTCATTTTGCATTCTTACTTTAGACTCTTGGCATAATGATTGAGGTTCCTACTTCTTGAGTTAAGCTATTTGAGTTGATGTTATCTTTCCTTTAAATGTTTCTTTATGTCATTTTACATACATGTACATTCCATGTACTGACATCCATTTGGGCCTGAGTCTTTTCATGATGCAGAGACAGGTACCAGTCGTCATCAATAGGCACCTCATTATGGACCCATTTGCTTTTAGCTGATTTGTGAGCCATCCCCTACTTTTAAGGACATCATATTTCTATTCTATCTTTGAGTTTAGACTTATCTTATTCTATTTAGAGGTATCCATGGTTTTGTCACTAGCACTATTTAGTAAGATATTTTGAAGGCTTCATAGACTAGACTGTTGAGTTATGACTGAAAGATTATTTGGCCTTTGGCCTTTATTTATCATTTGTCATTCTTTTCTTTAAGTATTCTTATTCATTGATGACTTTTGCTACTAGAATTAAAAGAATGTGATGAGGCTAACTGGTTTGCTTAAGTCTAGCAATAGTCTCTGAGTGCCAGCCACACTAAGGGTACCCTCTCAGGGAGTGAGAAACTTGGTATCAGAGCATAGAGTTCAAGTGTCCTAGGGAACCTATGAAGGTGTCTAGTAGAGTCTTGTTTATTGGTATGTTGTGAACCACACTTTATATTCAGGAGGCTATAAGACATTGGGAATTATTATACTTTCTTGTATTCTGAGTTCGTGCAATACAGTTTAACTCTATTAAACTATCTATCTAATTCATGTGTTACACGCTTGCAGGCATGCCTCTCAAAGTGTACTACTACCCAAAGAATGCTTCAGCTCATAACACTAAGAATCCACCACCAAAGGTACCTCCTTATATGGAGATGAGAGGTCCGGGTTATGTGCTAGAGTCACTAGAACTCCCTAGGCACTTACTACTTTGCCTACTTCTACAGAAATAGAATTCAAAGGAGCTATCACTATACTTACCCAACTGGTTGCTGCCTAAAGTGAGAATTGGAGTTCACAAGCTCATAGCTCTACTCCCAAGAGCCAACTGTTGCGATGAGACTTAGATATTTTCTAGGGATGAATCCACTAGTCTTCACAAGGTCTATGGTTAAGGAAGACCACCAGAATTTTATTGAAAAGATGTGGAAGGTATTGAAAGCTATGCTTACGATAGAGATCAAGGGAGTTGAACTTGTTTCCTATCAACTCAAGGATATGGAAAATTTTTAGTATAATCAATGTGATGAGAGACAAGGTGAGGATGTTGAGCCTGCCATTTGGGATGACTTTGAGAGTGCCTTTCTTGATTACTTCTTTCCTTAAAAGTCGAGTGAAGAAAATGTTGAGGAGTTTGTTAACATGAAGAAGAAGAGGATGACTATCAAAGCATACAGTATTGCGTTCATAGAGCTATCGAGGTACGCTCCAGTGATGGTCCCCAACATGAGATCTAGAATGAGAAAGTTCATATTTGATTTGGCAAGGATGTGAAAGAGTAGCGCAAAGCGACATTGTTGAATGCGGACATTGACATTTCTAGTCTTATGGTCTATGTGCAACAACTTGAGAAGGATAAGAAAAGGGATGGGGAGGAGAACTTGAGCAAGAAGGCTAAGTCAACAGGGCATGAGCCTAGCTAGCATAAGCAAAGTAAGGGGAGCAGGTCTAATTTTCAGAAGAGATCTTCAAATTATGCACCATCAACAGCAAGTGCACCAGCTCCGAGTAACAGTTATGATCAAAAGTCTCAGGGCCATCAAAACTCCAAAGCTTAGGGTTCTCAATCCTAAGCTAGTATGACTCAAGGATCGAGGGAAAAACCCTAATATGGAAAGTGTGGTAAACTCCATCTAGGTAAATACAGTGACGGAACTAATGCTTGCTATAAGTGTGGACAGATTGTTCACTTCCACAATGAGTTCCCAATGAGGAGGCGGGGCGATGGAGGTAATAAATCTTAGTCTTTAATAGCACCACCAACCAATGATAGTCATAAAAGGTGCCACAACTAATAGGGGAGGGGGTACAAACTGTCAGTATTCGATGGAAAATTAACAAGATCAAGAGGTTCACCATATATTATCATGGGTATCCTTTGACTCTTTTCCTATAATGTGTATGCCTTGCTTGACCCAAGTGCTAGTTTATCATTTGTAACTTCATATGTGGCTAGTAAGTTTGAGATCCTTCCTGAATGTCTTCTTGAGCCCTTCAGTGTTTCTACTCCTGTTGGTGAGTCCATTCTTGCTGAAAGGGTATATAGAGATTGCACGGTGTTTATCTATCATAGAGATACTTTGGCAAACTTAGTTGAGCTAGAGATGATTGACTTTGATGTGATCCTTCGCATGGACTAGCTTCACACCTGTTATGCCTCCATCAATTGTAGACCCCGAACGGTCAAATTCCAATTTCTGAATGAACATGTTATAGAGTGGAAGAGAGTACTGTAGTGCCTAAGGGTAAGTTTATTTCCTACCTTAGGGCCTGAAAGCTAATCTCTAAAGGATGTATCTACCACCTCATGCAAGTTAAGGTTGATGATGTATAGTCTCCACCTTTAGAGTTAGTTTAAATTGTTAATGAGTTCCCTAATAATTTGCCTAGACTTCCTCCTGATAGGGAGATCGACTTTGGGATTAATGTTCTCCCTTATACCCAGCCTAACTCTAATCCTCCATATAGAATGGCTCCCGTAGAGTTGAAAGAACTAAAAGTGCAGTTAAAGGATCTATTAGACAAAGGATTTATTAGGCTGAGTGTCTCTTCATGGGGCGCTCCTGCCCTATTTTTTCAACAGAAACATGGTTCTCTCAGAATGTGTATAGATTATCGCTAGTTGAAAAAGGTGACCATTAAGAACAAAAATCCCTTTCCAAGGATTGACAATCTATTTCATCAACTTCTGGGTGCCACTATTTTCTCCAATATAGACCTTAGATCAAGCTATAACCAGTTGAAAGTGAGAGTGTGACATCTCGAAGATGGATTTTTAAACTCAATATGGTCATTTTGAAATTTTGGTAATGTCATTTTGATTGACCAATGCTCCTGCCACTTTTAAAGACTTGATGAATAGAGTATTCATATAGTATCTTGACATGTTCATAATTATGCCCATTGATGATATTTTGGTATACTCTAGAGATGAGAAAGAGCATGTCGATCACCTTTGAATTGTCCTTCAAACTCTTAAGGATATGGAGTTGTATACAAAATTTTCAATATGTGAGTTCTGGCTTAAATCGGAGTCATTTTTGGGCCATGGTGTGATAGCAGTTGAGTAGATATGCACAAGATTGAGACAGTGAAGAACTGGCCTAGACCCACCTCTCCAACTGATATAAGAAATTTTCTAGGTTTGGCTGGTTATTACAGCAAAATTATTAAGGGACTCTCTTCTATATCTTTACCATTGATTAAGCTAACTTAAAAGAAAGATAAGTTTCAATGGTTCGACGAGTATGAGAAGAGATTTCAAGAGTTGAAAACTAGATTAAAAACTGCACTAGTCTTAACTCTACCTAAAGGGACTGATAATTTTGTGATCTGTTGTGATTTTTCTAGAGTGGACTGATACCTAAAGAGATTTCTAGGTCATAGCCAATGCTTCCAGACGACTTAAGAACCATGACAGGAACTATCCAACTCATGACTTAGAATTGTTGTGTGGTGTTTGCACTCAAATTTGGGCCACTATTTATATGGAGTACATGTTGATGTATTCATAGACCATAAGAGCTTGCAATCAGTAGTCACTCAGAAAAAGCTCAAGTTGAGGTAAAGGAGATGGCTTGAGCTGCTTTTGGATTACAACATGACCATTTAGGTAAAGCTATTGTAATTATTGATGCTCTTAACAGGTTGTCTATGCAAAGCACTACTCACATGGAAGAAGAGAAGAAAGAGCCAGCTAAAGAGGTGCACAGAATAGTATAATTGGGAGTTCAACTAGATGAATATGGTGAACATGAAATACTTACGTTTAATGGGTATACATCATCCTTTCTAGTAAAGGTAAAGAAGAATCAAGACCAAGATCCCATCTTACTCTAATTGAAGGAAGATGTACATAAGCAGAAAATAATGGCATTCGTCAAGGGGGAGATGGGGTATTGAGATACCAAAGTATATTGTGTGTTCCAAATGTTGATGGTATTCGAGAAAGTATTAGGTTAAAAGCCCATAAATCTAAATATTCTATTTATCTAGGGTCTACCAAAATGTACTACAACTTGAAAGAGGTCTGTTGATGGAGTGGGATGAAGAGAGACATTACAGACTTTTTCTCTAAGTGCCTAAACTTCCAACAGGTCAAAGTTGAGCACCAAAGGCTATGTAGTGAAGCCTAGAATTTGAAATTCCAGAATAGAAGTAGGAGATAATCAACATGGATTTCATTATAGGGTTACTGAGGTCTCGCAGGCAACATGATTCAATCTGGATGATTGTTGACAGGATCGCAGAAAAGACTACTAATATGACAGAGAACTATGCCAGATTGTATATTCGAGAGATTTTCAGATTGCATGGAGTTCCTTTGTCCATCACATTAGATAGAGGATCTCAATTCACTGCCCAATTTTGGAAGTCCTTTAAGAAAGGCCTAAGTTCAAAGGTGAACCTTAGCACTACCTTCCACCCTCATACTGATGGCCAGGCAAAGTGGATGACATAGACCTTGGAGGATTTGTTGGGGTCTTGCATCATTGACTTCAAAGGTAATGGGATGACCACTTGCCTCTGATTAAGCTTGCCTACAACAATAGATTCTACTAAAGCATCCAAATGGCTCTATGTAAGAGCCTCTATGGTAGAAGATGTTGATCACTTATTAGATGGTTCGAGGTAGGTGAAGCAAGGTTGATTGGGCCAGACTTGGTTCACAAGCTTATGGAGAAGGTAAAGATTATCAAAGAGAGATTGAAAACCGCACACAGTCACCAGAAATCTGACACTAATGTTAGGAGAAGGGACCTAGATTTCGAAGTGAATGATTGGGTATACTTGAAAGTGTCACCCATGAAAGGTGTAATAAGATTCAAGATGAAGTAAAAGTTGATTCCTCGATACATTGTTCCTTAACAAATTTTGAAGAGAGTGGGAAACGTAGCTTATGATTTGAAGCTACCACAAGAGCTTGCAACTATCCATCTAGTGTTTCACATTTCTATGCTTAAGAAGTGTTTGAGAGATTCATCCTTGGTTGTGTCTGTTAAAAGCATTGGAGTAAAGGATAGTTTGAGTTATAAAGAGATCCCAATCCAAATCCTTGATTGTCAAGTTTGCAAGCTCAAAACTGAAGAGGTTGCATCTGTAAAAGATTGTGGAGGAGCCAATCCATTGAAGAGGCCACTGTCACGACCCAAACCTAGGGTCTAGGAGTAACATGGTAAATAGGAACCCAAGATTCCCCAAACAAGCCTCATAGTATCCATTCACATATCATCGGTTCAAAAATGCATGTGAAATAGTGAACACATAGTTCTAAGGGACGGAAAAGTAGGTCTCACACTATGGGGATATTATAAGGATAGAGATTTACATGGATTAACATAACACATAACACATAAGGACTAAGGGGTGGGTAAGTATGACTTACTCTATGGGGGCAAATTGGGACTTAGGATCTTTTATATCATAACATAAATTGATATCATAATACCAATAAACAGTTCATAATAACCACAATTTCTATAGCCATAATCATAATCATAATCTCTGAATATAACACATAGCATACATTTGTACAAGAGTCTACCAGGTGTCCAACAATGCCTCTAGTCATAGAATAGGACGGGGGCCAAGACATGTCCTGAGCTCACCCTCAATGTATAAGCAATATAATGAAGGCAACATAAGTTAGACGGATAATGGATTGTCCTTGGAAGATAAGACTCACCAAAACAACTTCTCAAACTCCAAACCAACCGTCAAACAGTGGATGAATAGTCTCTGGTCACTACATGGTTAGACCATGTAGAGCAAAAGTAAGCGTTAGTACATTTGAATATACTGAGTATGCAGGCATGCAATGCATATGACTTATCAGAACTACATTCAATGTAGATGGCAAGGGTACATAATATAGAAAGAGATATACATAACAAGGAAGAGTAATATATGATTTGCCATGAAATCCATGATACATGAAATGCCATAATGCTCATATATAATGGGTATGTGACCATAACCGATCTCTCAAACTCATACAAGCTGTTATATGAATTTTCCCGATGTAGACCTCTGATCAGATGAGAGAAGATTACTTGTAAAAGGTAATCTAGACCACACCTTACTACCTAATCATTTTGGTGTGAGGGCCACCTTCCGTATGACTCGATCATTTCAGAAGGGTTTCCATATCATATCATATTAGTATTTACAACCATGTCATATGACATGGTCATGTTAGTAGAGGTTACCATATACCTTTACTGGCACATAGTTCAAGGAAAAGGAGAGGCCCCTTGGGGATAGCGCACAATCCATTTGGTCCTAAAGTCATCATCCCATAAGAATACTTATACGTATACATGTTTTCAAAGAGGCACAAGTCATTCAAATTATCTTAATGCATTATTGGGCTCAAAAGCCAAACATTCTTCATAACCATTCATACTTTGGCTGAAAGGCCAAATCATAATTCAATCCATACTTTTCATGCATAGGAATAGTTCATTCACTTATAAAAATATGGTCTAAAAACCCAATATGCTCCAAGAGCCAATAACAATAGACATTTATGTGATCACATTTTTTCATATCCATATATGTGAGCTTAACTTAGATTTTTCTTGTCCTCAAGCAAAACAAAACCATATTTGGTAGGCTAGCAATTTAAGCATGCAATCCCATATCACTTTTACAACAAACAAGATCATGACCATGATATTGGTTGGTACCAATAATTATCACAAGTGTGAGGATGCCTATCAAGTGACTCCCTCTCATTTTAAAAGCATCTATTTCAATTTAAAACACAATTTCTAGGGATGACCAAGTGACAACACAAATTCTCTAGGAGTGACTGAAACTCCTTGTCAACTAACAAGTTCTAGTTGACTCAAACATAGAAAAGTGTCTGTATCACCAATCTATGTCAATTTGCATGTCCTCACAAAAAAAATATCCCTAAAATACACCTAAGTATTTTCAATGAAAAAATGACAAGGACTCAAATGCTCATAGTCAACAAAAGAACATCTTATGTACACACATGCCACACCATAGGCTTGCCTTTATTTTTAATCATCATTGGCTAAATTTCATTTGGTTGGAAATCTCAAAGGGCTTTTAATGCTTGTATTATAGGCTAAGGGGTTAGGTTGGACGCAATTTGGACAATAGTGACTAACCCTCTTTAAGTACCACAGACAACATTCATTCTTTTTCATTCTTTTCCACAATTTTCTTTATTGCATCACACACCAATGCATATTTAACCCTTCCTTTTCATTTAGGTTCCCTACTTGCAACCTTTTTTCAACACTTAGGAGGATTCTTTTCAGTCAAGCACTTTTTCCTCCTTTTCTTTTCATCTTGAAAGCACTCTTTTTCTTTTCTTTTCATTCCTCCCTTCATTTTTCTTTTTCTTTTTCTTTTGACGAGCTCCCAAGTGGTAGAAACCTTTTCTTTTTCTCCTACATCACCCCCAACTTAGGTTTATGACCTGATTTGTCACAAGCATGTAAAACGCGAAGAGGGATAATGATTCAAAAGAGGGATATCTTTTCAAAAAGACTAAAGGCTTCGATTTAAGGTTGCCAATAGAAAGGATTAGGCTCAAAAGGGACACTAGGGGTAAAATCAATGCATTTGGTGGCTATTTAGGCTAAGTGGACTCAATTATAATCAAAGTATGCCTAAGATCATTTTTTGTCAGGCCCCAAAGTGCGGTTAGGGCGGACTGGCACCCATTGCCGATAAGGCTAGGGAGAACAAATCTTGCAGCTTGGTGAAGTCAACTATAGAAAGGACAAATGACTTTAAGAAAGCAAAAACTTTATTTCCTAGTGGAATGGTTTAGTGCTGCACTTAGCTCATTTTTAAAGATCAAATTGGCCAAATTTGTCTTCCACTTTTGACTTGATAATGACATCCATCAATGGTCTATTATTGCAGCATCTTATCTGCCAAAATTGCGCTCAATTGTGTCTCAAATATGATGGACCTATGCTGCCAATTTCCAGCTTTCTTCCTACTTGGTTTTGGGTCCAAAT
>JAOTQR010103254.1:0-28213 GCA_025774065.1 Solanum ossicruentum | reverse complement strand
TATATATATATATATATATATATATATATATATATATATATATATATATATACTTACAATAGATAAATAGGAGTCAAAATAAATAAGATGGAAATACTAATCTCCAGGTACTTATTTAGCTGGAGATGCAACTCAATGCTTAAATATCAAGTCAAGGAGGTCATTGCCGTGCCTTGGATTTTATTTTCTTAGTTTGGCGTTGCAAATATTCCTCATTTGTTTTCTTGGCTCTCTTCCTTTGTAGCCTCGGGAATTGTACTTCTTCCATTTTGTGTGCTGCTTCATATTCTATGGCATGTATTCCTTGTGTAATGTAGTTCTTTACCCTTTTTCTTTTCTGCTTCATGGATTGTTGTCCATCTATTAATTTTTGGGGGAATCATATTTAGTATCTTAGATTTCCTGAACAATTAGACTCATTCGTGGGTTTTTATTATTCGGTTCTACGCAGACAAGAAAATTGAACTGTTTGTCTTTACTCAACAACAATTTGTGGTACTCTGGTCATTCTTCCTTTTGTAATAAATAACAATAGTGGAATACATTAGAGTTAATACTTTCTGGCAAGTTAGGCATGCAATTATGTACCGGTGAACAATAATTTGTTAAACTATAGCGTTGGATGTTATAAATATAGGGCATATCTTTGCTGAAGTAGTGGCGGTGTACTCTTGGACGGTTCAACCAAGTAAACTTTGGGCTGCATCATATAGCATAACCCAAACACATTGTGCTCCAGTGCAAACACCAAGGCATAAGCAGTAGCTTTAAAAAATAGGCAATAAACTTGGTCTTTATAGTTAATGTATTGGTTTTAGTTATCAAACCAAGCTAGCAGTAAGCAAATATGGATAGGTCAGTTATATTAGCGGATGAAACAAGCTGTCTAATACCTTGATACAATGACACTCGCACGTTACATATGGCAAGGATAGGAAGATCATCTTTCCACTTCTCAAGGAGTGAAACTTACTGACAGCTTGTAACAATAATAGTGGAACTTACAGTTCACTTATAACAACAATGGTGCATCATTTGCTTTCAGATTTCATAATGAGGAGACCCATCAGAAGTAGCATGCACAATAAATTTGATATGTGTACTATAAATCAGTGAAAGATATAATGTATGTGCGGGTGATAATTAGCAGAAAGGCAAGACAAGATTTACCAAATGTGGCACCATTTGCCAATTTCTATGTGTGCTCCAAAGATTAAAATCCATCAGAGAATTTGTCGTTATATATATGATGGTTAGTTTCCCTTATGATTGTGTTCTCTATAATGGCTGGTTCGAGTTCTTTCTGCACTGAGGTGTAATTAGGATTGGCCTGATCTAATAGGCCATTAGAAACGGAGTAGCTCTTATTTGGCTTAAAGAAGTCTCTCCATGTGTCGATTTGATGATTAAAGCGTGTTGCTTGTAGCTTTGTACCATGTTAGTAGTTAAGTGGGTAGGGGATGACACATGAGATAGAATGAGGAAAATAGACAGGGGTAGTAGCATATGAAAAGTTTAGTTAATATTACTTCATTGACAACTAAAGATTGGAGAGGAGGGGAGAGATGTAATGAGGAGAACAGATAGGGAGAGTAGTGTGTAAATGTGTAAAGGATATTACCTTATCGCTGACTATGAGTATCGTTTGATAAGTGCCTCAATGGCATGATTTTTTGTATGAGATTACCGATCCCTTACGAATAACTAATGCTTGCATCACCCATTCAATGGAGTGTTTTGGGATCTTGTTAATGGTAACAGAGGGGTTGGAAAAGTCAAAGTTGCGATCCATAAGTGTTAAATCTGGATGATTTAAATGGCAAGGGAAAAGTGAAAATCAATATTACGTATGGGCATTGGTGTATAGCAACACACTATACAGCATACAGCATACAATGAGTGGATGTTGAGTTTATCAATTGTATAAGAGAAAGGCTGAACTTGTGTATAAGAAGGAGGATGTTGCCTGAACTTACAACGTTAAATGGCAATGGCGATTCAAAGAGAACACTGATTCAACTGGAGAAGAAGCAACGTGAACATCGATTTGACTGGAGAAGAAGCAACGCGAACATCGATTTGACTAGAGAAGAAGCAATATTGTCTTGCGAGCATAGGTAAAACGGATGAGTATAATTTTAAAGGGAAGCCATATGATAGTGGCAGTAGAAGAAGTAGGACAAACTGATAAAGTATACACAGAAGATGGGGAATCTAAGGAGGGGATGTAAGGACCCGGACGTTGCACGATCTTATTGGATCTTGGAAATTTGGCCTCAAAAAATTTTGGACCAAGGCGATGCTCCATGGAAACCCTTATGGTCCATGTGAGGCTATACGGACCATGTGGAGCATCTTTGAAGGGGCCCTTGGCCTTATGTGGGGTGTAAGGGCCTTGGTGTGGAGTTTAAGACCAAGGCATATGACACTTGGACCCCACATGGGCCATGTGAGACATATGGACCATGTGGTGGACCGTATGGTAGCCTTGGGCTTGAGACTCCACAGTTTTGAGCCTAAGGCAAGTGGTACGACCCCTTTCATGGACCGTATGGTGCTTTACGGTCCGTGAGATACCCCATATAGGTGCTGGAGTAGAAATTTTTCAATGTATTGGATCACCGCCTCAGAATTTCGTCATGAATACTTTTGTAAGTGAAGTGGTATGGAGGAGTACATGGTCCGTATAGCTTGGTATAGACCGTGAGACCAAAGGTTAGGTGGTTTCGTTGAACTTTTCTATGTATGAAATCTTGAAGCTCAAGCTAAGTTCACTTTCAGGACCCCAATTCAAGCTTATTTATATGGTTTAGGTTCATCATGGGCCTCCTTCATCAAGTCAAGTTCAAAGTATTTCATTGGCTAAACTTTTCACAAGAACCAATAGAAGGGTAAATTATAAATGGTCATATCTTTAGCACAAAAAGAAAGGGTGTCCCATGACTTATCAAATTGAAGCTCTTTGACTAATATTTCCCATTACAAGTTTGGATCAAAAAGTTATGCCCATTTTCTTAAAGCCCATCCGTGTAGTATTTTCTGAAATTTGGACAACTGTGGTATTATGGGAGGGTTTCACGATCTGTGAAACCTTGTATGGACCATGAGACCTCCTCACGGGACCCCTGCAAGACATGTTATTTTGCTTCGTTAATGATTTTTTTGTAATTGTGGCTTCTCCTAAGGGACTTTTATGACTTTTTATGCTATCCTAAGACCTCCAAATGACGTAAACTCTATTTGTCTCATTCAAATTCATTCTTACACTTCGAATTATTCAAATTCTCTCATCTAAAGAACTCCTCTCAAGTGAACCATTGGAGATTAGATTGGAGCATAAGGAAGGGGCTCTTCTTCATCGAATTTCTTCTTATTTCTTCTTGGATAGCTAAAGTATGTGGGATTGATTCCTAGTCGCTTTCAACTAAGAAAACCCAACTCTTCTACAATCAATTTCATGGGAGTTTATCTTTATTTAAATATGGGTTGTCAATAGTATTGTTTATTAAATTCAATTGATGTATGGGCTATGTTTTATTGTTGATTTTAAAGTTATTTAAGCCCTTATAAGATGAATTGCATTGAATTGATGAAGTTATGAATGTGCATGTCCCCGTTAAAGTTTGATTTGTGCATGGATAAACTATCGTATGGTTTAAATGTGAATTTTACTTATGTCTTTGCTTGAATTTCACAAATTGTTGACTTAAGTTTGAATCTCTATTACCCATGCTATTCTCATCTCATTCATGGAATATGCATTCATGAGCATTGAATTTTATTAAATTATCATTGGGTTAAGCTCACATATGTTTCTATTAAAATGATTTCAGTGAGTTAAGCTCACATCTTGGTTTTGACAAGAATGTGATCACATAAATGTCTATTGTTATTGGCTCTTTGAGCATACTGGGTGCTTGTACCATATTGTTTGATGAATGAGCTATTCTTATACATGAGAAATATGATACTGAGTTATGATTTGGCTTTATAGCCCATGAATGAATGACTACGAAGAATGTTTGGCTTTTCAGCCTAAATGTGCATTGAAATGATTTGAAATGACTATTGCCTCTTTTGAAAGTATATATATGTATAAGTGATGTGTTGTCAAAATACAATACATTTGGTGTCTAAAACAAGGAATTTTGTATTTTCTCAATGCAACTTTTTATGGGTTTTATGTGTTTTGTTTTTGTTTTTGCTAAAAATACAGGTTGGCTTAATCTTGGGGAAAAGTAGCGTATTTTGTTAAATTTGAGGACCTACGAGACCCACTACAAGTTGTAGGGGATGACCATAGTGATTAACTATTTCCAAAATCAAAATCTGAGAAATTGAAGTTCAGTCATACAAGCCCAGGTACGAGCCATAGACCAGACAATGACTTCGTAGTATGGACCGTAGCAGTCAAATCCAAAATGCCAAGTACTGACTACGAAAGCCCGATTATGATTCGTAGGTCACTCTAAGGTCCTTTTTGTAAATAATATAAATATTATAAGTTAGAGTTTTTAGAAGGAGAATGACATTGTAGAGAATAGAATATCTTTTCTAAAGAGAATCTTTTAGGGTTTGAGAGTAGCCACTTAGGGTTTCACTTTGAAGACCCAATTTAGGGATTTTAATCACTTGTAATTTAACTTCATTATTCAAGCTTATGAATCTAAAAATCAAGGTGGTTTATTGTTTTTCATTTTGTTTGGGTAATCTCTCAACTATATTTATTTTATTTATTGTTTGTGATTTTGCCCTAGCTATGAGTAGCTAAACCCCCACAACTTGGGGGTGTGAGAACCATAAGTAGCTAGCTTGAGATAACCCGGATTATTTGTATTTCTTTAATTAGGTATTTGCATGTATTATCCATTTTCCTTAGGATTGCTAGTTGTTTGGTGGTGGCCAACACCAAATCGCACCTAGTGTCATGATCTTGACCAAGATAGTGATGAATAAGAAAAGGAAAATGGGTGAAAGGATTCGATTAATGTATTCTTGTCTAAACAACCAAACCCAACCAAGGAGAGGTTGACTGGGACAATAGGTAACGGTTAGTTGGCACACCATGGTTGTCGATCAAGCGCCATGGTGAAATTCGACCTTCACCTTTACGAAATGGCTGGAAGAACCTAAGTTACCGTCCTGCATGCAATGTCCTAATTGAGGTTATGTTATCCGAGGTATTTGAGTTAGTGAATCACGGGGAACACAATTCCCAAGTAGATCCTCAAATTGGTTATCTTTTCATTATTGTTAGTGTAGTTTTTGTAGTTATTTCACTCCAATTTGCTAGCCCCCACCCCCCCTTTTAGATAATATAGTTGATTGATACTTGAAATGATTGTTAGTGAGTCAATTTGGTCAAATCCTATATTCCTTGTGGATTCAACCATAGCCTTTGGTTAGCTTTATACTTGATAGCAATCGCTTTACTATTGGAGCGCGAACATCAAATTTATGCAGCTATTGCTGGGGAATACGACTAGATTTTGACTTGATTTTGCTAGTGGTTAATTCAAGTGTTAATTTCTAGATTCTCTTGTATTTTACTTTTGTTTATGTTAGCTTCTTGTGTACATAAATATCATGGTGATCTCGTTCTTGCTTCAGCCAAACACAAAGTTCTAGCAAGACATTAAACAATGGTTGGAGAACAACTTATCATCACAAGTGATCTACTTCAATTGCTACAAAGAAGTGTTTTGTTCCATGGTTAGCCATCTGAAGATCCTTGTTCCCATCTACTAAATTTGGCACAAATATGTGGCGAGGTTATGGGAACAAGACATCCAACTTTGGATGTCGTAGCTCTTCAGATCTTTCCATTGACTCTCAAATGCGATGCAGCAGAGTGGTGGTTTACACTTACCCAAGATGTTTGCACTAATTGGGCAGAGGTACAAAGAGTTTTCTTAACACACTTCCATGCTAGACCTGACAAGCACCAACCGCAGGACCACATCGTCAACTTTCAATGATTTTAGGCTATCCATAAAGTACAACATGGGAAAGATATATAGAATGTTTGGGGAGGATTCAAAATCATGGTTTGTCGGATGATGAAATAGTGTCAAGCTTCTACCTAGCACTGAATTCAGAACAACAAGCTTAAACAGATGTTTTATTTAGAGGAGATTGTTGGTCATTCTTTAGGAAGCCATTTGCTAAAGTCACTGAGTACATGGATAAATTCTCTACCATCTATCAAGTGACCAGCCACTTCTGGATCAACCAATAACACACACTGGTGTGTCTGGGGAAAGCTCTATCCATGAAGTAAAGAGTAGTACAAATATTCGGTTCAAGTTACCATATCAACGGTGCACTGTGGATGCATCTTCTAAGATTGAGAGTATATTTGAAAAATTGATCAAGAGAATGGATACGCAGGAGGATATGATGCGGGAAATTAAGTTCGATATCATCAACATAAATTACATGGTGTACAAATGCGCATCGGTAATTCAACGATTTGATGACAAGTTCGACCTATTTTCGTGCAACTGGAGCATATGAAAAGTGATAGAAGGAGAGTATAGGAGCTGGTAATAAGAGATCATCAAGTCTTGAGGAAGTCCGAATACTCAAGATGACTAAGTCGTGCCATAATGTTAAACAAGGAGCTTCTTGGGAGGTAACCCAAGTATTTTTCATGTTTTTGGATTGTTTTGAGTTTATTTTGACTATGAGAATTGCTAGGTAGTGGATTGATTTTTGTTATGATTTTGAAGATATTGAATTAGTTGTATTTTTGGGATAACAGTGTATCTTGAGATGTTTGTTTACAAGTGTTAAGCAAGTGCAGAAAAGTTTGAAGAAAATAGCATTTGAAGCAGCCTCTACGACCAGGCCTACGAGCCGTAGTGCATACTACGACTTGTAGTCATGCCTCGTAGAGGGTAACAGTGATGATCTTAAAGTTGACACTCCCACTACGAGCCAACTTTATGATTTAAAGTCCAAGCTACAAGTTGTAAATGGGGTTTGTAGTGCCCAGGTATAATTTCAAAACTTTTCTAAGTGCTGAGTGACCTACGAAACCATGAGCTACGAGTCATAGGCGGACCTACGACTCGTAGTCAGGGTTTCGTAGACTTGACTCGCAAAATTTTTAAAGTCGGCCAGATTTTCTATATAAGTGGTCAAAATTTATTTTGACCCTAATTCAAAAACCTAACCCAAAAATTTTGTTCCCAAAACATTTTCCCACTATTCCGATCGATTTTCCAACATACCCACGTCATTTTTTGGCAAATTTCCAATGAGGCTCAGTACCTATTGTTTCGATTCCCCTTCTTCTTCTTCTCATTCCATTTGATTGTTAATCATCTTCTCTAGAGGTATGATTCTTGATTAAATTTCGCTCACAAACTTTGGTGTCTTTTGAAATTCTTGGATTATTGTGTGTTTGATTGAGAGTACCCAATTGAAAATTTATGCATATGAATGAGAATTGGGGTTGTTGTCATTTGCAATTCCTGGAGTTTATCCCTAACTGTTAAATTTCACATGTTATTTGATTGCGATGACCATGTTAGGCCATATTTTACTTGATCACTTGTTTGAAATGAGTATGTTATGGTTGATTAACTGATTTATTCATGATGGGATGACATGTCGTTGTGGGGTAGGCTTATCTTGTTGAATATGAGGGTTTGAGAATTTTCCCATGTGCTTGTAGAATCAATTCCATACACTTCCATGTTTGTGTGCAGGTAATTTTGTTGAATGTTTTGGAATTAATGATTTTTGGACATTCTCGAATGTGTTGGGAAGTCGATGACTGATTGTTTGTTATGGAAGTAACTTTTGGGTTAAGTTTTGATATGGTTGACAAGTTGGGGTAATGAGTGTATTGTTATTTTTGAGGTTTGCTATCAAAAATTGCTTCGAATGTTGTTTGATCTTTGTTGATGTTGATTGTGGTTCATGTGGTGATGATATAAGGACCTAAGGTACCTGATATCCCCTGCTACGAGGGACTCCTATGACCTGTAGGAGGACCTACGGTCTGTAGTTGCCCCTCGTAGGGGATAATAGTGACTAAAGGTTTCTTATCATTCACCATAGGAGACCCACATACGGGTCATAATGTCCACTACGAACCGTAGTGAGGTCTCGTACTCTTTCCTTATGAATTATTTTATGAGCGAAGTCTAGGACCCATAGGCACGACTATGAGTCATAACTGAGTCTCATCTTGGGGTTTTGTATAAATTGTTGCTAGGCACCTATGGACTACGAGGTCGCAATACAACTCGTTAGTCAACCTACGAGTACCTGTGCCTCATACCTGCAACCTGCAACTGGTACAATGTTGAACTTTGTTGCTTATTTTCTTATTGCTTTTGTTTTTCCTATTCGTTTAATTATTTTTATGGTTTGTTTTGATAACTTGGGACTCATTGTTGGTTTGTGATGTTAATTTCAGTATTAATGGCTCCCAAGGATAGAAATGCAGTTGCACGGGCTTTTAGAAGGAGATGTATCGATGAGGCTTCTGAAATTGAGCACTCTGAGGGGTCAAAGGAGGTTCAAAGGGTTCGGATTGACCCTGAGGCACAGGTGCCGCTAACGAGGGCTAGGGTAGCATAGACCCCAATACTTGTTGAGAGTTCCTCCTAGTCTTAAGAGGAGGGAAATGGAGATGGGTCTGGTAGCAGCTCACCACAGATGACTCCCTCTCATATAGAGTCAGAATCTCATGATGATACCAGGCCTCAAGATGATAAAACAGCACAGTCCTCGGTCGACCCATCTATTTCAGCTCAGGGTCCGCATCATCACCGATGGGGGATCGAGGGTATAAAGCAAATCTACAACTAGGGGCTAGAGCCAAAGGGGCAGGGGAAGCCTGTCAGACCATTCCATAAGGAGGCCTAGCTAGTAGAATCAGGGTTGAGCCTTGTCCTTGCTCTGGAGAGTACGATTGATAGACATGGGCTCTGGTGGTTGTCAGAGAGGCTGGGCAAGCATACCCCACTTTTAGTCCTAGCATTCTACACCGCATTTGTTGCTACTTTCTTTCGAGATCTTCCCAAGGGGAAGAAGTCTATTAATGAGCTCCAGTTGTGATTGGTCTTAGTTCATGGTAAGAGGGTTGATATTTCCGAGGACACCATCCACCGGGTACAGTTCGGGCCTAACTATAGGGTACCACATTCTACAGTCGAGTACGACAGCAAAATAGATAAGATGAGATGGGCTATGATTTAGAAGAATGTGGATCTCAAGACTGAGCTTTTCATATGGGTAGCAAACCAGATTGTAGAGGGTGATGTCGAGCCAACATGGGTCAAGCACACTTCGAGCTCACAGTGATGTCCGACCTCTCCTTCCGTGCGAAATTCTGGTGGTCCATTATCTGATCTCACATCCGAACTACATTCATGGATAACATCATCACATTGGAGCAAGCTATGTTACTAGCCAACATCTTAGCTGGCTACGAGATTGATTAGGAATGTGTGATGGCTGAGAAGATCCATGAGTCTGTACTCCAAATGAACACCTCCCTGCCTTTTTCTATCATGGTCCACAAATTAAGCAAGGAGGCTAGAGTGCACGTGTCTCTCCACATAAACCCACATATTGAGGCCTTTCGCACTATGTATCCCAGCTTGATCAAGGCTGATGAAAATTCGGTGGCCTTCCAGAGAGCAGCTCCTCCTCCCATTCTTGAGCCATTCCCTCACGAGCTATTTGTCGAGGTCTCTACTCCAGCTGCCACTACTTCCACTCCAGATGCACTAGAGCAACCCACATTAGCTGAGACTGAGATATTTTCCTCCACAACTACACCTACACCAGAGCCATCTGCTTCTTAGGTACCTTCTGCAGACTTTCCTATTATGTCTGCTATTTCATTTTAGGCAATGGTTCGTAGGTTATCTAGGACAGGCCCAACTAGCTAGGTTGATAGAGCAAATCAAGCCATGGGTTCGCTAGACAATTGAGGCTTTAGAGGAGAGGTCCAAGGCATTCACACTTTCAGTTATGGACTAGAGGATTATTGTAGTAGATGCCTAGGTCGATGGTTTTGAGGCTAGTATTTAGAAAAGGCTTGAGGGGGCCTAGCTAGTAGATATGGATACCGTACAATAGGAGTTGGCCAAGTTTAAGGCTGACTTGATTACACCCCAAGCAACCTCGATCACAGCTCCGGAGTAGACACTTGTAGGTGAGGACCTGATTGATCTATTCGAGGATCAACCACATGCTCCCGAGAAGAGGCCTCTAGAGGATGCTAATGCAGATATGCACAGAAGAAGAAGAGAATGGCTTAGGAAGATGCGAAGGTAGAGGAGCAGATTACTGAGCTTATGATGAGAGCGTCGATGGTGATAGAGGAGCAGATGTAGCTTGGGAGCATGAGAGAGTGCATGGAGCTAGTACATCCATCTCGGCTGCAGCCCATACCACCTTGGATGAGAGAGCCCCCCGGGTCCAGACTGATACCGGTGCCTAAGCACCATATTGATGTTTACTATTTTGACCTCGGTTCTTACTACTATTTTTGGATACTTTATTCTCACTTCTGTTTTTGTTTGGATACTTTTTTTTACTGATATTTATGGATAATTTGTTTTTATTACTATTTTAAATGATTGGTTTTTTAGTTTTTATCTACTTTGAGGAAAAAGTACAGCTGGAGTAGTGTGAAGTCTGAGTAGCCTTTAGTCCATAACTATCCTACTTTTGATATCCCCAGGTTTTCTTGTAATGTTTCCTTTTCCTTGTGGATGATTTTATTCTATGTTGAATTGGCATGTGTAGGTGTTTTGGATAATTTGTGGATGTATGGTGGTTATGAGTTTTGGCATGTATATAGTTTTGAATGATTTTATCGAATGTTTTGGAAAATTGGTACCCACAAATTTTTGTGATTGTTGGTTATTCTTATGATCTAGCATGTATGATTGAGTTGTCAATGTTTGTGCTTATTAATTGAAGGCAAGTTGATGTTTGAAGCATAAACGGTGAGTCTATGTTGGTTATATATGCAATGCCATGTATGTGTGAGCTAATTTTGTCATATTCATACATTGTATATTGATTCTAACTTGCCTTGTTACTTTGAGTTGGACTAGAGATTTTGTTAATTAGGAAGGGGACTTAGGCCATTGTTCTTTAATTTAGTCCACTTTTGCCTAAATGACTCACCAAATGAAAGAATTTATCCATTGTTCCAAATTTTTGAGCCTTACATGTACCTTTTCTTTCCTGATACCTGGCTAGCCTAACCTTGCCTAGTGAAATACCTTGATATTGACCCTGGTCTATCCTTGAACATGTGAACCTTGATTGAGGCAAGAATCCTAAGTTGAGTGTGGCCACAAAAAGTGGCCCTAGTTTAGGGAATGGATATTGTGCACTTCACCTCAGGCTAAAAGCCTAAGTTGAGGGTGGCTAATATTGTGGTATAGTAGTAAAAATGAGGTGATTAGTTGGGAATGAGAGAAAGAATGGAAATCATGTACAGGGTGAGAGAAAAAGAAGAAAAGTTGCCTTTAGATGAGAAGAATAGAAAAATGAGTTTAAAAATAAGGCTCAAGCTGAAAGATGAAAAGAAAGTACCCGAGAAATCTTGAAACTGAAGAATGAGGGAGGACAAAGTGAAAATGGTTGAGTAATTAAGCTGAAAGTATTGATAAATGTGGTTCAAGGATAGCTTTTAGTCACTAATTGCCCAAAATTACTTTACCAAAGCCCCATGAGTCTACGTTACAAGCCCATAAAGTCCTAAAGTGATCCTGGTCCATCTAATCAACAGTCTGGAGTGTGAGTATATGGGCAAGCCTATGGTATCGGTCATCATGAATGAATTTCATTTGCGAGAGTGAGTATGCTTGCACAGTCCCTCAATCTACTTTGATTGCTTATTGAGTGAAATAGAGGGACTTCTTTTCTGTGAGAGCATTTGCACTGCATAGTTAGCATATGACTTGTTCAGTGATTGTGAATTGTTGATACTCCTTAGCTTGTCATAGTTGAATTGTCAAATGCATCAATATGCCTTGGTTTGCTTGGTAGCTATACAATCAAATTTTTTAAAAATGCTTGCTTGGGTACCTGAGTTGAAATTGGATGAAGTATATCCAATTAGGATGATTACCATGTATTGCTTATTGTCTATTTAGATTGAGCCGTTTCTTGAGGACAAGCAATAATTCTAAGTTGAGGGTGTTGATGTGCTGTTAAAGTACAACACATTTGGTGCCTAAAACAAGGGATTTTGTGTGTTCTCAATGCAACTTTTTATAGTTTTTATATGTTTTGTGTTTGTTTTTGCAGAAAATACAGGTTGTCTTAATCTTACAGAATAGTAGATTTTGTTGAATTTGAGGACCTACAAGATCCACTACGAGTCATTGCCCAAGCTACGAGTCATAGGGGATGAACGTATTGATTAACAGTTTCCAAAATCAAAATCTGAGAAATTGGAGTTCAGTCATACCAGCCTAGGGTATGAGTCATAGACCAGACAATGACTCATAGTATAGATCGTAGCAGTCAAATCCAAATTACCAAGTGTTGACTATGAAAGCTCGATTATGACTCATTGGCCAACCTACGAGTCGTACCTATGAGCCGTAACTCCTATCAACCAAATTTTATTTTTTATTTTAAGGTCCTTTTTGTAAATAGTATAATTAGTATAAGTTAGGGTTTCTAGAATGAGAATGAGATTGTAGAGAATATAATATCTTTTCTAGAGAGAATTTTTTGGGGTCTTAGGGTATCCACTTAGGGTTTCACTTTGAAGACCTAATTTGGGGATTAGAATCACTTGTAATTTAACTCGATTTTTCAAGCTTGTGAATCCAAAAATCAAGGTGGTTATTGTTCTTCATTTTCTTTGGGTAATCTCTCAACTATTTCTATGTTATTCATTGTTTATGATTTCACCCAAGCTATGAGTAGCTAAAACCCCACAACTTGGAGTTGTGGTAACCATGATTAGCTAGTTTGAGATTACTCGAATTATTTACATTTCTTTAATTGGGTATTTGCATATATTATCTATTTTTCTTTGTATTTCTTGTTGTTTGGTAGTGTTTAGCACCAAACCCCTCCTAGTATCATGAACCTGACCAAGGTAGTAATGAATAAGAAAAGAAAAATGGGTGACAAAATTCGATTGATGTGTTCTCATCTAATCACCCAAACCCGACCAAGGAGAGGTTGACTAGGACAATAGGTAACGGTTAGTTGGCACACTATAGTTGACGACCAAGGACCATGGTGAAATTCGACCTTTTCCTTTACCAAAGGGATGAAAGAACCTAGTTGCCATCCTGCATACAATGTCTTGATTTAGGTTATGTTATCTGGGGTATTTGAGTTAGTGAATTATAGGGAACACAATTCCCAAGTTTATCCTCAAATTGATTGTGTCTTCGTGATTGTTAGTTTAGTTTTTGCAGTTATTAACTTTAATTTGCCACCCTCTTTAGAGAATATGGTTGATTGATAATTGAAATGATTGTTGATGTGTCAATTTGGTCAAGCCCTATATTCCCTATGGATTCGACCCTAGCCTTTGGTTAGGTTTATACTTGATAGCGACCGCTTTACTATTGGAGTTTGAACATCAATAAGTATTCTTGTGGGATGTTGACTTAGCATCGAATGGATTGGGGGTATCAGGGCTATCCCCAAGGGTCTTTCCCTTTCCTTGAACTATTTGCCAGCATAGAAATAGTAGCCATCACCGAAATGAACGGGTTGTAAGGGATAGTTATTTATTTATTAATATGATATGAATTTGGAAATCCTTCTGAAATGACCGGGTTGTAAGGAAGGTGGCCATCACACCGAATGATCAGATCGGAAGGTATGGTGTAGGTTACCTTTGGCAAGTAATCTTCTCTCACACGATGCAAGGTCAACATCGTGCATATTTATGTAATAGATCGCATGAGTTTGAGATGTCGATTTTGGTTACATCCCTAATATACAAAAGCATTTACATTTCATGTATCATGAATTTCATGGTATATTGTTATACGATTCTTCATTTGATGTATACTTCTTTCTATATTATGTGTCCTTGTCATTTAACATTTAATGCCGATTTAATAAGTCATATGTATTGCATGTCCACATACTTAGTACATTCAAGCATACTAATGTGTACTTTTTTCCTACATGATCTAACCATGTAGGGACTAAAGATTACCTTCATCCACCATTTGATGGCTAGATCGGATTTGTGACATTTATTGTGGTGAGTCCTACCTTCCAAGGACAAGTGGCCATCGCTCTATGTATGAAGTCTTGTTTAAGTTGTTTACTTGAGGGTGAGACTGGGATATGTCTTCGCCGCCGTCCTTTCTTATGACTAGAGGCATTATTGGACATCTTGTTAGACTCTTTTCTAATCTATATGGTATGTGTTGTATTTGGAGTTTATGATTATGGTTATCTATTTGATATGACTATTATGGATTTATTATGAGAATTATGATAAGTAAGTATGCTTTGATGTGGAAATGTGAAAGATCCTAAGCATCGAATTGCCCCCATAAAGTGAGTCATACTTACCCACCTCTTAGTCTTTATGCACTACATGTTATGTGAATCCATGTTAATTCCTTCCCCTATGATATCCCTATAGTGTTAGTCCTACTTTCCCATTCCTTAGAACTATGTGTTTACTATTTGTACATGCTTCCAAACCGATGATGTGAATATGGATATTTTGAGGCTTTTTTGAGGACTCTCGGGTTTTCATTCGTCAAGTCACTCCTAGACTTCAGGTCCGAGTTGTGATAGGGCACCTGTATTTTTGTGGTATTAATAAGCAAAGTAAAAAGTTGTGGGTGAAAGAGGCGACAGATCAGTAAAAAAAGGATGGAAGTGGCGACTGATCGACAGGTTGTGTTTAAATTGAAAGTTTATTGAAGGGATTAGTGTAGATTTTTTAAGTGACGGGTATTTATGTAATTTAACTTTAGATTTTCATGGTTGGTGCTTTTAAGGTAATATAGATGATCAATTAGGGTTTTGTGACTTTGTTTTCAAATGATGCTATTATATATGGATTGTGTTTATACATTGAAATATGCATGAATTACTTCCAATTCATTTGAATTGCATGATTATGTGAGATTTCAAGTATGCTATGATGATTTTGAAAACCATGTATGGTGAACTTCAATTATGATTTAAATGATCTTCAATTCAATGATTATGCAAGTATTTACTGAATTATCATGATTTTGAATTAGATACTTATGAACCTATACTATACTCCTCTCTCTCATCACCTGATCATGTATGTACAAGGTTTTCAAACAAGCTTATGGTTATGAATAGGGGAATTAGGACAATGAGATTGACCTGGGGTCTCAACGGAGAGATTCAAAATTATTAAAGGCAACCTATGACCCTAGTATGTTATGTATAGGGACTTTAAGACCTTGAGGTTAACATAGGGTCCTTATGAAGAGATTCAGGATTTTGAGAGGTGACCTAAAACCCTAGTATGGAATTTAAGACCTTAAGGTTGACTTGGGGTCCCGACAATGAGATTTAGTATTTCGAAAGGCGGCCTAGGACCCTACTATGAAATAAGCTACTCCTACGTATGATGTTTAGAACTATGAGACCATGTTAAAGTTTAAATGATGTTATACAAGTATGAATTATGATTTTTATGACAAGTATGCCTTCGAGTATATATTATGTATTCCATGAGATGTTGACTTAGCAATGAGAGGACCTTGGTAGATTCCATTGTCTCATAACTATGTGCCACCATAGAAATGACGATGTTTCCTAATATGGGTCTCTAGCAGATCCACATAGCATATGAAATGACATATAGAGTCCTATCTTGGCAAGTAAGCTCACTCTTTTTTAATGTAAAGGCAAAACCGAGAATCTATATTATACCTCGCATTGTCAGTTATGATGATATTTTCATATATGTTTATGCAATATAATATCATGTATCATGACACTCATGACATATTGATATAATGATTCCTTTCTCTATTTTGATTCTATAAGCTGGCTGGCTCGTGCAATCAAAGGAAAAATCCCTTCGCCTTCTTTTTTCAAAATTTGGATCAATCTATATTGAGTGACTGCCTCCATTATGTTGTTGCCAGCAAATACCGCACGCCCTTGCATGTGTCATTGTTATGCAGTCATGGATGTTACTTACTATATTGTATTGCATATCCGCATACTTAGTACATTCAAACGTACTAATGCATACTCTATGCCTATATTATATTTTAATATAGATGTAGGTGACCATTTTTGTCCTCATCCTTATTGCTAGATTTGGATTGCTATCACAGTCAGATTAGGTGAGTTGTCATACTTGCGAGACAGATTCTACTTTCATCTAGATTTGATGTTATGTTTGAGAGAGTCTTTTATTTTATTGAGGATGAGATTAGGACATGTCTTAGCCCCCCGCACAGTCTATGATTTAGAGGATTGTTCGACATGATGTATTACTTTTGGCTTGTATCTCTTATGACTTTCATTTTTCAGTTATGATTATATCTTAGCTTTCGATTATGCATTACTTTTTATTACCTTGAATACGTATTATATGATAAGAAGGCTAGTTTGGAATTCCCTGGGGGATCTCATTCACCGTATTCCACCTAGAGCGTAGCTTGGGTCGTGACTCTGTTGCTCTATCATAGTACGACAATTACTTTTGTCCATTGGTGGCTTACTGACATTTGATGCCATTTTTATTACTTTGTATATAGTGATAAATGGTTGAATTTGGTCAATCGTGCCATAAATTTCTAACAGAAAAACTCTTTTATTTCGGTCTTATAACATATGTAATTTTTAAACTATTTATTTATCTTATTTACTTCTCCATTATCTTCTTATTAATTGCAAGGAAGACTTCCATAGGTAATGGTATTCCTTTGTTGTGGGATAAAAAAATAGAGTTTATAATATTTTTCAAAAAAAAAAGTTCTTATCAATTGAAAGAGGATAGTTCTTTTTGTGGAGCTTTAGACTTAATGCTTATCAGGAGTTTGTTGGGTTTACTTTAGCAAAAATTACACCAACCCAAAACATTTGTTTACAACTTTTTTAGTCCAACTTTGTAAAATTATTCAAAATAGTCAATTCGGACAAAAGGGTCATACATTTGATGTAATTTACCCATGATTTATCGCTATTTCATCATGATTCAACCATTGCTAGATAATAGTATTAAGAAAACTTTTTTGCTTTTTATAATTTTTTTGTTGCTCGTTTTTTATTTTCTAATTATTTTACTCTTTTGTGGAAAATGAATATTTATATCATTTTATTATTTGTTATTTATTTTTTATTTATTAAGGTGGGAGTGTATGATAATCAAATAAATATCGATACATTACTTAACTATTTATATAATTTGATACATGACTACACATATTTATTCAATATTGGTATATTACATATACACTACATGAGCAATTATACCATATTGATATATTGCATATACACTACACAATTGTTTATACAATTATTAATACATTACATAATTAGTTATACATTGCATATGCATGTTCATACACCATTTATACATACTCATACAAATTTATTCATTATCTATACAACATTGATACATAACATATACACTATTTGATTGTTAGGTATTGAAAATATTTTAAAAATTAGTTATTTTGTCATGATCAAAATACGCTAAAAAAATAAAAACAAACTGTGACTAATAAAAAAAATAAAAATAATGCTATCTCACGGCCCAAGCGTAGGGTCTATGTGCAAAATAGCGAATAGGAAACCCGAAGGGACCCAAACAAGCCTCTTAAGCATAAATGACACATCCTTGGTTACGAAAGCATAATTAAACAACAAACACATAATTCTAGGAGAAGCGTGACTTTGGACTCAAGCTATGGGGATGTTATAGGAAAGTGGATTAGCATGAACAGATAGCAAATAATATTTAAGGGGCGGGTAAGTATGACTCACAGTACGGAGGTATTACGGACTTAGAAGTTCCATCTCATCGACAACATACAACAAGCATAAGAAGGGGATAAGGACTAATGGAGTTGTCACGACTCGAACCTAGGATCTAGGAGTGACATGACAAATGGGAACCTAAGAGTCCCCAATAAGCCTCAAAGTATCCAATTTCACATCATCGGTTCGGAAGCACATAATGATGTAATAATCATATAGTTCGAAGGGATGAGAAAGTAGGACTCACGCTATGGAGATATCACAGGGATAGGGATTAACATGGATACACATAGCACATAACACATAGATTCTAAGGGGCGGGAGAGTATGATTCACTCTATTGGGGAAAAATGGGACTTAGGATCTTCCACATTTCCACATCATAATATAAATAGACATCATATCATAACCAATATCACAATAACCATGTCCAATAGATAACCATAACTATAATCTCCAAATAGAAAACATAACACATAATAATAGAAGAGTTAACATATTGTCCAACAATGCCTCTAAGTCAAAGAATAGGACGGGGACCAAGACGTGTCCCGGGCTCACCCTTAAAGTAAATATAACTAAGCAAAAGCAACATAAGGTAGATGGATGATGACTTGTCCTTGTAAGATATGACTCATCACAACCACTTTCATAAATACAAACTAGCATCCAAAAGGTGGATGGATATAGTCTCCGGTCCCTATATAGTTAGATTATGTAGGCAAAAAGTACGTGTTAGTACAATTGAATATACTAAGTATGTGGGCATGTAATGCATATAAACTTATTAAACCTGGATTCAATATTAGATTACAAGGGCACATAATATAGAAAGAAGTATATATGTGAGGAGTATGATACAACAATATGCCATGAAACCCATGATACATGCAATGCATAATACTTTAATACAGAGGGGATGAGATTTCAACCGACATATAAGACCACTTAAGCTGTTACATGGAATTCTAATATTATCCCCACACCAGATAAGAGGTGGTCTACTTGAAAAGCTAAACCATACTTCTACTTATGGGCTTCCCTTTTCGGAGAAGTAACCTTCATTATGGGCCTCCTATTTTGAATAGAATTTTCATATTATATCATATCAAATTTGTAACTGCACCTTAGGGCCTCCCATTTTGGTAAGGGTTACCATATTAAATTCCTATGTTGGCACATAGTTCAAGAGAGAGGAAGAGGACCCTTAGGGATAGCCCTGACGCCTCCAATCTAATTGGTGCTAATTCATCATCCCATAAGAAATCATATACGTATACATGCTTTCAAAAGAGGTACAAGTCATTTCAATGCATACTTGGGCTTTAAAGACAAACATACTTCACAATCATTCATACTTGCGCTCAAAAGCCAATTCATACTTCAAATTATACTTTTTATGCATAGGAATAACTCATTCACATATATCAAGATTGTGTAAACACTCAGATATCATAGAGATTTATGTGATTACATTTTGGTCATAACCATATGTGAGCTTAACCCACCATATAATTTTCATCAAAACCATATGTGAGCTTAACTCACTGAATAATTTCATCAAAAATCAATACTCATGCATGCATATGCCATGAATGATATGAGAATAACATGGACGATAGACATTCAATCTTTAATCAACAATACAACATGAAATTCAAGTAAATCCATATGTAGATCCACATTTAAATCACAATTTAGATTACCCATGCTTAAATCAATCTTAAAAGGGATAATGCATATTCAAATCTTCATAATATTGATACAATTCAACATATTAGGGCTTCAATCACTTTAAAAAAAAATAATTAAACGTAGTCCATATCTCAATTGAATCAAATAAGTAATAATTAAAAGAACCATATTTAAAGTAAGCTCAATTTTATAATATCAAGTGTAAAGGAGTTTGGGGTCTTCATGGTTGAAATGGACTATGAATCAATCCCACATACCTCATCTAACAAAGAAGAAACACGATGAATTTGATGAAGAAGAAGGCCCTTTCTTAATCTCCAAGTTATGCCTTCACTAGTTCACTTGAGGGGAGTTCTTATGAGAGAGCTTGAATAGTTATAAGTGTTGAATTGAATTTAATGAGAATATAAGAGTATAGGCTCTTTCCAGAGGTTTAGGATAGGTTAGAAATTCACAAACGACCCTTAGGAATAGCCAAAATTATAATAATGTCATTAATGAAATGGAAGTCAAAATACTATCGGAGGGTCCCGTATGAAGGTCACACAGACCGTGTAACCTTCAGTGAGGCTACACTTAGAGAAAATTTCACTGACAAAGTTTCGAGAGAGTGATTCTATACTTTGAAAATTTTCACACCAGCGCCCAAACGGAAAGCCATACGACCCGTGAAGGATCATATGGACCGTATTTGAGGTTCATTTGTGTAGTGCCTTGACAAAAATGTGGTTTTCAAGGCCAAGGCTACTCACAGAGCTACCACATGACTAGTGAAGCCTCACACGAGCCCTTTGGAGTTCATGTGGTACAAGCCTTGGTCTTGAATTCAAACTTAAGGACAACACTCTACACACAATACCAAGGGCCATCTCAAGGCTTCTCTACACGGTCCGTGGTGACTCACACGACCCGTGGAGGTGCCCATGAGGTGTCACCTTGGTGAAAAACATTTCAGAACCAAATTCCATGCACCATTAACACCTAAAAATGTTTGGGTCCGTACAAGAGTCTTTTATAATATATAAACATCACAAAAGTCAAGGTCAGAGCATACATATCTATATCTAACAATACCACTAACATGAGTGAAACGGGGCCAAGACATCCCCCGAGCTCACCCTCAAAAGATAAATATCCATAAATATACAAGTCTTAGTAAAACATAAAAGTAAATGGATACTATCCATGGAATAGAGGAGTCACCACAAGCATTCTTGGACCAAACCATCTAGCCACGTGGAGGAGGAGGATGAATAAGAGCTCTGGTCCCTGCATGGTGAGATAATATAAGCAAAAGAGTATGCGCTTTGGAATGTGCTAAGTATGCAGGGTGCAAAGCAACAAGAAACATAAGCCATAATTAAATAATATGCATAATTATAATCAACAATTACAAGTTCAATATGTCGTGAATGATATATGCTTAGTCAAAATATGCATGTAGAATCATCAAGTTACAAAATATGTCATATATAGGTGGGAGAGGACCATAACTGACATGTAAGACTAAGTGAGCTACTACTTCGAATTCTGATGTTCACCCCACACTGAACAAGGAGTGGTCTAGATTGCTAAGGTAAACCAAATACTCATCTTATGGCTTGGACTTTTTGAAAAGTGTCTCTATATACCCTTACCTTACGACATAGCCCTTTTAGTAGGTGTCACTAATTATCTTTACCTTACAATATTGCCTGTACAGTATGTACGAGCCCATATAGGGAACCAACAGCATGAACCTGTGGTGGCACATGGTTTAGTAAAAATAGGACACTACCAAGGTCCTCTTGGTTCTAAATCACAATCCCACGGAATAGTTGAATCACAATCATTGTTATATTAATCATAGCCTCAAAACATATTAATTTACTTCTCGGAGTAGGTCATTAATATATAGCTTAAAACGTCAAAGATAGGGATTTACATCATTTTTAACATTCATATCACGCTCATAAGCTCATAGCATACTTTTTAGCCTCTTATTAGTCTTGACATATATGTCATACATATCGTGCCAGGCATTCATTGCATAAGAAACTTGGCATGTATCTTTAATTAAATCATGGTGGGTATATGTACATAACTGTAAAATAATGCAATTCAAGAGTAAATGACATGAGAGAAGTAAAATAGAATCACTTAGGAATTATTCAAAATAACCCACCAAAGGCATAATAAGACTTGGTTAGAGTATCCTCAAAAAGGAGGTGTAAGTTGGATGACATCAAAATCTTAAACAACGACATGACTTATGGCCCATCAATCAGTGTACCAGCTATGCTGGTATCTCATACTCCAAACTTCAAAATATTATTTTTCCACCAAGTCTTGCCTCTATACCACCAGCACAAGCTATGACTCATAGAACAACATACGACCTATATACCTCTTTGTGCAAACCACTGATACTTATTCTAGAATTCATCTCTTAGGCACTTCTAATATGTGGGGCCTTACAATATCTCCCCTTGGGAACATTTGTCCCCAAATGTGTGATGTCGCTCAACCCAACTTCTTAAAGGAAACAAGGGCAGTCATCATCAGCATAATAATCCAATTGAGAGGTTGGGGTCAAATCCCACAAGGATCATAGTTCAAGATAGAAGTGGTTCGTTGGACTAAGCAATTGTAGGATCTGGGGGTTACAATATTTGGAAGCAAGAATCAAACTATATAATATCTAATTAACAATTTAATCAGCAAATAAGGGAAGATGTTGGGGGCGTGCAAATATGCGAATCGATCTACCAGCTGGGTCTAAATATTTGACTAGAAGAGTTGATAATAATTTAATAGGTTAGGTTGCTTGTAACCCGTGTTCAGCTATGATACACAAGTATTCAACTATGATATCATACGCGGACTGTCGAGGACATGTTTGGCATAAGAAGTCTCAGTAAAACCCCTAATACTTTGGCCATGAATCCATGGGTATGGACTTCAACTTAAACCGCAAGACATTTCCAACCATTATATTAATTCCACACTCTAATCACTTCGGCTAAGGTAACCATCAAATCTAAAGTAAACCCCAAGTTTTGCAGCCTTGAAATTATACATTAAACATAAGAATAGATATAAATTCACTCAAATCAACTACAATAAGTCAAAATATCAAAGACTAATAGGCGAATCAAGAAGAACCCATATCAATAGCACACCCCCAACATGAGGGTTTTTAGCCATACATGCTCGAAACTAAAGATTTGTTACAAACATAGTAGCTGCAGTCATATGTAACAAGATTGAATATAAAATAGTTAATTATCACCAGCCAATCTACTCCAATTTTTCTTCCTAAGAGCTTGAAAATCCTATCAACCCTTGTACAAAACTCTCTATATAAAACTTAAAAGAATGGTATGTTTTGATATGATATGTAAAATATCCTTTCTAATTTGCTTATATAGTCCATGAAAATGTGTAAGAGTTTGCGCTGTGAATTGTTATTTGGCGGTCAAGGACGACTGTCGCCGAGCACTCCGGTGATGCACCATATGTTCACTTGGCTGCTTTTCTCTACATCTTCATAAGGCTTTATCTTCTACAACATTAGGTGATAGTTCTTCCCTCTATTGATTTAGTTCAGCAATTCAAGAAGTTCTTATCACATCGCCTTCTTGTCAGGGTTTTGGTGCTTTAAGTTTACTACAACTTTAGGTGGTCTCCTGTGTCATTCGGTGGTGTACTAAATATGATCCACGACAATGATTCTGATCGCATTCTCAATTTGAGCCAAAACCTTGGTTGCTACAATGCTAGGCGTCTCTCTAGGCGATGTCGCTCTGCCTTTTGAACTTTTGCTCCCTTTCCATGATATTGCCAAGTATTGTCCATTTGTGCACTTTTACAATTTCCTAACATAACACTTGTATATTCATTAGAGATTGGAAATAATAGCACAGTAAGGACATTGTTTTTTTGCAAACTTTCCCCAAAATGAGTCCAAAAAATGGAGTCAGCAACATCCCTAACTTAAGCCTTTGCTTGCCCTCAAGCAAATCAAACATCAAACCGCCCTATTTCAGATCTTGCAAATAGGTCCATAGGGAGCAATACATACATTTTCACCTTATTTATCCCTTCTCGATCTTCCACAAACCACTTACGTGACTTTGAAGCATCCAGAGATGGCTAAAGAGTAATCAAAACATGGTTGCGCAAACAATTGCTCACATAGCTGATGATCACTGCCTAATAGCATACCATTTACCCTCATACCAAAGAAGATCTTGAATTTATAAGATTGTGACACTATTTTCAAAGGATCTTTTCAACTCTCACTCTTTCAATTGGCAAATAACATGTAAGCTTCAACCTATAAACTTGCCTTTATTCTCAATCGAAGTTCAGTTGACTTTCTTTCGGACTAAGATATCAAAGGATTTTGTTAGGACTACAATATAGGTTTAAGGTTAGGTAGGATAGCATATGGACAGTACTGACTCATCCCTACTTAAACTGTATATGTTCTTTTCAGGTTCAAAGGTTCTTTTGGTCCTCTTCTAGTCTTCTCCTGTTGACAACTCTTTTATTTTTGATTTATCATCCTAAGTGTCTCCCCTCTTTGTACTTTTCCTCACAATTTTTGAAGGGTCCTCAATTTCAAGTAATTTTGTTTTTCAACTTTTCTCAAGAAAAATATTTTCACTTTTTCTTTGCTTTCATTCATTTCTAGGACTCCACACTTTCTTTCATTTTTGTCCTTTTTTCGACTCTTTCATGGGAGATATCCCTTCTTTCTACTAACACACCCAACTTTTCTTTTGGCCACTGTTTAGTTCTTTTCAATCTCAAAGAGGGATCGGTAAGAAAAAATAGGGAATTATATTTCACAAATATGAGTCAAGGTTACATGGTTACTAATGAAAAGATCAAGTCTCAAAGGGATTCACTAAGGACTCATTTCATTGTCAATGGATGCCATTATGGTCGAATGGACTTAATGGAACCAAAGAAGGCGTATGGTCCTTTCCTAATCCAGAATCAACCAAGTTACTCCTTAAAACAAATTAGGCAAGTTCTAGATATTGCAGAAACATGCATTTCCACAAAATTTCTAATCCCACATTGGCAAAATGGATTCTTATTTAAACAATAACAACACACTTGCAATTTTTGATCATCGTATATCCAAGCTCAATTTCTCACATAGTCAACTCAAGATGCAAATTCATGCATGGATTGATTTATCAAGGAAAGACTAATTTAGTCAGTGACTACATACTTCTCATCTATGCCACCATCCGAATCAAAGATATGGAACATCAATGCTCGGATTGCTAAGGACTAGAGACACGATATTAGCATTAGAACGACTTTTCATATATACACAGGGTTTTCCAAAATTTAAGAACTTTGCAACCACTCATCCATTCAACTCAAAAACAAGAAAGAAAAGTAAAAATATCAAAACAAATACTACTCTATTACATCTAGAATTAAAATTTATTTACAACCCAAAAAGTTAAAAATTGTCTCATTATTCATCAACATATCAAAGTAAACACCACTATCACTCATAATAAAAGCATATAGTAGTAGTCAGCCAAAAGATAAGGAACTTTGCATGCTCACCCCTCGTATGAAAAACATTGCTCTCAAAATACAAGTGACAATAGAGATTAAGCATCATAAGAAAGAAATAAATATAAGAATACCCCTGGTTAGATCAATCATGCTGCGGTGGCTGTAAAGTTGGAGAAGTGGTCATGGGAGCATCAATGCCCTCAGCTACCAGTGTACTCTCAAGATGAATCAAAGGTCGTGGGGGCTCAGGCTCACTCACATCAAATGTGCCTATCATGGACTTGTCCAGAAGAGGTGCTACTTTCACAGTGTACAGAATCTGTCTCTCTATCCAAGCTAGCAAATCATGGTTCTCTTGGCTATGCTTTGCTCCTACTATCTCTTCATCAGTCTCCAGGGTGCTCATCTCCTGGTTTCTTCACCGCCATCACCCAGAACATTCATTTTCAACTCATCATCAGGGACTAAAGTCATATCCACTTTAAGTAGATCTTTTATCCCGTCAAAGAAAGTGCTCAAGTTCGTAGGCCAGAAGGCTCTTACAACATCTCTCATGCACCTTCGAAAAATGCCCTATAGTGTATTTCATACATATCTTAAATTCCGTGCATGATTTCACAAACCAGACTTTATATTCCGTTTCATCAGGCAAAATTATCTAGGAAAAGGGTGATCTTCAATTTTTAGATGACCCACAGTGAAAAATTAGTTCTTCTAGTGATTCAGGGCTTATCGAGAGAAGTATACGACCAACCAACGTCTCATACTTGTAATCCTAGTTGTGTTAAATTGGCCTAAAATCATTCCTAGGCCAAAATATGGAAGAAAAATTGAACTTCACACTTAAATGTACTACTTTGTAACAAGTTCGCATCACAGACTTATTGTACTATAAGTCAAAAAGTTCCTTAAATTTCCTATTTCACGTAAGGATGCTTATATATACAAAAATACCTTACTCTTCGGCCATTTTCAAGCCCTAGAAAACTCAAAACACTCCCGAAAATCATCCAAATTCCTCATAATTCCCTATTCTAAATTCTAGATTTCTCAAGACTCTTTTCGAATTACAAGAACTCAAGTGCTGGCCTGTCTTTCCTCAACATAATGCTTCCAGAGCAGGAACTGCATGGGGGGGGGGGCTATTCTTCCCACGTGTGTGTCTGTCACCAAGGAATTGGGGCTTATAAGAATCCCTCGTGGAACCCTAAAGTCACTCGCCTGTTTTTTTCGTTGAGGATTTCCCTTCTGATGTAGTCAGTCTTTCCGTTTTTCAACGGCCTAAGGACTACCTGAGATCGGGGAAACCGAAGCAGGAACATCCTCTTCCTTAGCAGAATCAGACTAAACTAGTCAGTCTCGGGGGAAGGCGCCTGGGTTCCAATCAGGGGTTCACAAAGACACTAGCTCTAGTATCACTACTAGAGGAAGCGCCAGAGTAAACTGGAGATTGTAATAAGATATTAGAATTGATGAGATAGGTACCATAAAACTGTCTCTTTAACTTTATGGACCACACTCACCAATGAAGAGAAGCTTGTGTTCGAGGGGTAGGGGGAGAAAGCTAGATCTCTAACAGAGAAGTAGGGGGATTGCGCTAATGCCAGGACTTGAACGGACTGGGGAAGACGAGTGGATTATAGGGGAGATGCAACAACAACCTACTTTCTTAATAAAGAGAAGTTGGTTTACTTTTTTTGGCCAGTTTATCAACTATTCCCCACCACCTCTCGGCCTCCACTCCCTAGCTCCAAGTGGCTTTTCTCCCCTTGTCCAAAGGAAAGACCGCCATTTCATAGCACTGGGGAAGGCAAGTTTGATCTTCAGGATAGGAGTTGGCGGTCTTCTTTAAGAGAACTTCAATCTAATACTCATTATGGATGAGCTCACATCGACGGGAAGGTTTGGCACCTCGATGTCGGCTCTTCGCCACCTGGGGCAAGCTTCCCGGTGCCAAGTAAGCCAAGCCGGCAGCGTCAGGGAGGGTCTTTCTAATGAATTTACATACTGATGAGCCAAAGCTAGAAAGGCTATTTTGGTAGTAAAGAGAGAACCCCGATCAGTAGATAAGTGGAGTGCATAAGCCACTTTAAAGAACTGCATCCTTTAAAAATGAATTCCAATTTGGATGCAAAAGATTGATAGATGAGATGGTCCGGAGCGGAAGTAGAGTCTCGGTTGTGACTGCATATCGAAACTGAAGAAAGAAAAAGAATGTGGCAAAGCGATTCGAGGAATTTCTGACACAAGTATTCAATTAGTTCGGACTTGTTTAGTTTGGAACCAAGACAAAAAAAGTGCTTCTAGACCGAATGCTCCTATCTCTCGGCAAAGATCGTGTGTTATCGAACGATTTCCTGCAATTCTTCCCGCCTGCTGGGGGATGGGCGGAAAGGGCTGACTCGACTCCACCGGGATAAGTGGGAACATCGCATCCGGAAAGTGGGCACTTTTTGTATTGAGCCTGTCGATCTACTTCGATAGAGTGGAGCAGTTTCTTTTCATTTGGGAGAATTCTTCAAGAAAGAGAACCTTATTCCAGGTAGAAAGAGAGGGCGACTGATAATAATCCATGTAATCGCAGAAACTATCAAAATCAAAAAAGAATTAACAACAGGATTTCAGAAGTGAAGACGACTCGAAAGCACCTTCACTGGCCATGGACTAGTCAATCAATCGGACAACCGCTTAAGCACTGGCATATTCAGGATTCCAAGAGAGACTGGGTCTGCTTTTTCAACCCGATCCATGGGCCGTGACGTGAGTGATCGTTGCCCCAGGAAACCTATGACAAAAATCATTCGCTTTCAAGGACGACAAAAAGATCGGGAGTCTTCCTCCAAAGGATGCTTTCCGCTTTAAACGAGCAAGAAAAGGGAAAAGACTAAAATCTAATCTTTCTCATTGGAAAGAATGATTTGATGCCTATATGATTCTATTCTTTTTTCCTATCAAAGGCGGATACGATTGAATTAGCTTTGGACTACGAGAGAGCTATCATCAATTTCCTTTCAGGCATGCTTCG
>JAOTQR010103245.1:0-28216 GCA_025774065.1 Solanum ossicruentum | reverse complement strand
CATACATACATACATACATACATACATACACATATACATACATATATATATATATATATATATATATATATATGAGATCTATTCCTAAGTATTTAAAGCATATTAGATGTGGTTTAGGCTCATAGGGATCTTTTACATCAAGTCAAGTCCTAAAAATTCTTATTGACTAAATTTTTGTATAAGTTCATAGAAGGGTCAACTTCAAACAACCTTATCTCCTTGAATATAAGGATTTAGGTGGCCCACAATATATCAAATTAGAGGTCTTTGAATCCTCTTTCCAACACCACCAAGATTGCCTCATTTGGAGTTCGGAATAAAAGGTTATACACGTATTAGTGAAGTCAATCAAACCAGTGTTCTTAGGGTTAGCAACTATGACTCCTGAACTACTGGTTGCAGTTCAAACTATGTGTAATGACCTCGAAGGTCATTTTTATATTCTTAATAAATTATCATTTTACCCTTCTCAAAAGTTGCCTTAAGTCATTTTTTTAGTCTAAAAATAGAATTTTGAAAACCTTGTGAAAAGTTGAAGTTTTGCTAAAGAAAGAGTTTTTAAAGGCTTCAAGTTTGAAATTTCGAGTTTTGTAGTCATCTTGAATTTTGGGTATCAAAATGCAATTAGGCCGCTTCCATCATCTCTGGAATCCAGAATCTGGTGTAAGAGAACTGGCATGACTAAATATGGAGTTAAAACAAAGATTTCAGACCCAAAGTTGCATTTTTAATTGAAATTGGATCATCATTTGACTTTGATCAACATTTGAAATTCGAAAACGCTAATCAAAATTTTGACAGTTTTAGTGGTTTCAGATGGTGAAACTAATGGTTGAAATAGTCTCGATGTAATTTTTAGAGTTTCTAAGGGTAGTTTGAGTATTTTGAATTTTAACTAGTTTCATTGAGTTTTATCGAATTCTATACCAAGGAGGCCTTAAAATCAAATTTTGATGATTCCATTGAGTCTAGAACATCGATTCTAGTAGGTTTGCATGTCTTGTTAGTGTGTATCTAGTTCTAAATGAATCCTGAGGATCTGTTTCATGTGTGAAATTGTTGGTTTGGACTGCAATCTAGTGCAGTCACATTAGTACTCCGCATTCGTAAGGTTACCCTCCCTGCACGTTTGTAGAGTACCAGTTCCTTTAGCCTCCGCGTTCGCGGATATTCTTCCATGTTCGCGGAGTGTAATTGATGCTTGAACAATGCGATTTATTTAAATTATGGGTTTCATCATTCTCCATCATTTTTCATATTTCAAGCTCAATTTTGAGAGAATTTTCAAGAATTTTCAAGACAAGACTATTGGGTAACGTATTTCTAACCTATATTTTCAATTCCCATTGACTAAATTGCGATTTTAACATGAAAATCAGGGATTTTAATTGAAGAAATTGGGATTTTCACTGACATTAATTTTTAATTAAAAAATTGATGAATTAGAGCTCATTCAAGTCCCTTTTCAAAATAGTTCTCACTAATAGATTCCTCATTACTTGTGGAACATTTTCATGTAAAATATTTTAGATTTCGAGAATTATTTTTTGTATGAGATTTTTTGGATCATTTTGCCTTTTTCACCTAAATTGCTTGATTTTAGTGTTATTCATTTCGTAATGTGATTGTGATACTATATTTGACTAGATTGTGATGATTTCAATTATCGTGGAAGGTGTAAAGGCATTCATTTGACTTGATTGAGACCTATTAAGGAAAGTGTACTTCTAACCTTTTGTTAAGTATGATTGAACCTTGTAACTCCTATGTGATTGGGTCGGATGACTTGGGGCATGAAATGGGATAGAATTGTACTAATGTAAGAGCTTTGATTATGGGATCTCAGATTGGGTGATTATATATGTTGTGGATTCTTGACTTGTGAAATGATTGTGGAACTATGAATGCATGTGAACTTATGTATTATCCAATATTGATTATTGAATAAATTATTCATGTGGATATCTTGCACATTCTTATACTTGCGGAAGTGATTATTATGTTATGATGATATGTATTGCTTGATGTTTCATTGATGATGTCAAAGGGAAATAGTTCAGCTAGGAAAAGAAAGAAAAAAAAATGAAAAGCTGAAGAAAAATTGTTCCTGCTTGAAAAAGAAAGAAAGAAACGAAAAAGGAAAATTGTTGCTAGATATAAAAGTAAATGCTAAAGGAAAATAGTTTCGACAAATACATAGTCCATGTGTGGGCTTCATGGGTTCCATTCTGACACAGTCAGTGGATGCACATCGTAGGACAAACATGCATCATGATTTCTTGACATTATATCGCATTGTATACATATCATAACATCCATTTCATTTCATCTCATTCTTTCCTTGAGGTCGTTATATGTAATTTATGTGATGTGTTGAATATTTTGAGCCTTGCATATTATTGAGATACTACCATTTGAATTTTGTGTTATGAGCTGTTAATTTGATCCATATACATCGTAAAGACCTGGTTATGTGGAAACTGTGTTATGGAATCAAAACTGCTTACATCATGATATATATACACACACACATATTTATATACATATGTACACACACACACATACACACACACATATATGTGTGTGTGTGTGTGTAGCATTGTGCTGGGACTTTTCTAAGTGCAGATGTGTAGTTCAGCGATATGTAGTTGGCTGGATAGGAGTATTTGTGTTCTTCATTACTTCACTTCAGGTTTAGTTTCCATTTATTGAGTACCATGTTGTTTGGTGTTTATCTCTTGCTACATTTTTGTAGGTTGTGAGCTCAGTCCCTCTTATTAGATTTCTATTCTAGTGTCATCATCGAGCTTATGGATTCTTGGAGAGGTAGTTGCTTGTCTCTTCAATAGACTCCCAAAAATCCTTTACTATGTTATATTTTATTTGAGGATTATACATTGAGACTTGTATTTTTATTTGAGTATTGTTGTGTATATGTGACACTGATGTGCCGCCAAAATACAATACTTTTAATACTTAAAACTTGAAATTTATTGTGTTTACAATGCGATGTTAGTTGGTTTTATGTGTTTTTGTGTTATGTTTACAGGATTACAGGCTTGGCCTTGATTTTCGGGAGAAATCAGAAGTTGTTGATTTTGTTGCTATACAGGACCCTTTACAGGCCGTAGATAATTCTACAGGTCATGAAGTGGGTCTCGCGAACAATTCCAGTTTTCTGAAATTGATTCTACAAATGTGTAGATGGGTCATGGAATAATTTATGAGTCATAGACCATGGTTCGTGCCTGAGGATCGGAGATTGGGACTTTCTGAAGATTCATCAGAAAATCCCTTTACGGGTCGTAAACCACTTTACGAGTCATAGAGGGGTGTCGTAAACTTGAAGTCTAAATTTCCAGCATCTTTGTACGAGACCCTGGCTACGGGCCGTGGGATGCAATATGGTCCGTAAACCCCTTTCCTATGGTATGCCGATCCGTTATCCTATTTCGTCTAGGATTTGTATTTTACTTATCATAAATATCTTTTTAGGTTATTTTTTCTATAAGTTTTTGCATAGTACTCAGAGAACTCAGTAATTAGAGAGAGAAAATAGTAAGGTTACATTGGAGAGTCTTTGAGAACACTTGTATTTGAATTTCATCTTTAAGCTTGTGATTCTCTTTGAAGTTGGATTTGCTTGTTCTAAATCCAATTGTGTGAGTTTTAAATTATGCTCTTCTAATTCATAATTCTTAGATCTACACAAAGCATAAGTAGTTAAATCCATAACTAGGGTTATGGGAACTATGAAGAACTAACAAGGTAAAATTGGATAATTCAGAATTCTTGGAATGTGTGCATGCATGTATTAATTAATTCTCTTCGTTTTGAATATTTTCTGATAGTGGCCAACAATAGAAACCACCTAGTGTTACCAAGTGGACCAAGGTAGTGATGAATATGAAAAGATTAATTAACAGGATTCGATTGATGTGTTCTCGTCTAATCAACCAAACTGGGCCAAGGGGAGGTTTTACTAGGACTAATAGGTGAGGGTTAGTAATGCACACTATAGAGATGGGTCAAGTCACATAGTGAAATTCACCTCTCACCTTTGACCAAAGGGCTCGGTGAACTTAACTTACAGCCCTGCATGCTACACATTAGAAAAGACTTAGGCTATCTGGTAACACTAAGTTAGGGACTCATGGGGAACAAAAAACCCTAGTTTCTCTGCATATTGATTTCTCTCTTGTGTTACTTAGTTTTTTTTACCTTGATTATTACAACCCCCCCCCATTTGGGAAATTAAGTTGGTTAACTACTCGTTGCAATTGTTAAACTCTCTAGAGTCTATGTATTCCCTGTGGGTTCGACCCTAACCTTTTTTAGGTTCTATTTCTTGACAGCGACTATTTTATCCTCTAAAATGGCATGTAACTTGGGCGACATCAAGATTTTAGAGTCGTTGTCGGGGAATACGACTAGACTTAGTTAATTCATAGTGATTTGAGTGTTAATCCTTATTTCTCAATTTTTTACTTTTTTGTTGTTTTTGTTGTTTTTCAGGGTGTAAGTGTAGTGTATGTCCAACACCCGGAGTCAAGCCAATACCTTAACTCCCCTTGACCCAGAGATCCAGAGAAATCTTGAGGAGAATGGGCAAGATAATACCAACAACACGGCCAATGCAACTCTAAACAGGAATGATAATGAGAATACTGATAATGAGAACCCACCACTTCTTGAGGATATTGCTCCACAGCCACAGGATTTTAATGCCAATGTTTGTCATTGGAACCAATATAGGCTAAATCTTATGGATATGGAGGTGACTAGAGCAATTGTGTTGCCACTACTATCGGCAGACATAAAGTTCACAATTTCGAGTGGGTTGCTTCAAATGATGCAAAACCCTGAGCTATTTGCTGGCTCATATTGCTCCCCAACATATGTAAGTGTACATGGTCTCACAAGTAATACAGTCACACTAATTAAAGAGTTGGGTTGTCAAACCCAAGGGATTTGATTGTAATTAGTACTTTCTCTTGGTTATCACGTTTATGGTGCTTTTAGTAATAAGAGTTATTGTTTTAGGGAAAATAAATTGTAAACGAAATACTTTTAGTAAACTGAGATGACTTTCACACAAGATATCAATTATTGATGAAATTCCAGGATTGTAACCTTTACAACTCTATCTAGTCTCAACAATATCTATCTATGTTTGGTTTCCTGGTTATTAATTCACGGGGTTTAGTTTACCTGAATAGGGTTGCAAGCCTCTGTCGGCCTACCTTTATTGACTACCTAACTACATCGTTGAGCGGGGATAGACAGACCAACTAAAATGCATTAAAGCTATCTTTCTGTATATGAACTAGGGTAGTTATCACATGCCTTCATTACATGAATCAACCTAGTTTCCTAGTATTGAACAAGCTCCCTATGCCATTGTGTTCTATCCACTCCAACATCTCTCGAATCCAGAGTGAACAACAAATTTACTCCCTTGTTGGTGAGACTTTGAAGTATAGATATGAATAACATAGGAGTAATTGAAAGAAACCATCATAGCTGTCCAAATTTAAGAACTACACATAGTACAACCATAGAATATGGAGGCTTAGCCAATCATGGACGTGGAATACATCATGAATGAAGTGGAAAACATCAAAAACCAAAATCTAAAGATTAAACTAACCAAATTATTGGTGGATAATAGTTTTCCGTCGCCTCTACAGTACTCCTTGCATAAAAACCAATGTTAAAACCTAAAGTCTAAGATAGAGAAATAATAAAGATCCCATAATTTGACTTTTCCACATCGGGTCCTCAGGTTCGTGACGCGGACCCCTTTTTTTTTGTATTTTCGCTTAAATTGTTGACTAGACAATTCTGCACAATTTTAAATAGGTCCACGATGCGGACCTTGCATCTCCTTGGGTTTTGTGCCTTTTTTTGCATTTTATAGCTTCCACAACCTTATTCCCAGGCCTACCATGTGGATTTTTGGTCTCTTGGTTGCTTCTACTAATCTTCATTCTCCAAGTTTCGGGTTGTGCTCTTCCAATGAGTCCCGATTTAATCCTGAACTTCCCAATCTATGTAAAATCCTGCAGAAACACAACCAACCGGTGTACTGGGCCCTACATCAGTAAAATAAAAGAAAACAACACTTAAATGCCTCGACTCTATTAATTTGTCCTCTGAATTCACTCTATTCATGGGCATATAAATATGCCTAAGATCACCACCCCACACTTAAAGTTTTGTCCGCCCTCGATCAAACCACTACAATTGCATGAGACTCTCTATAGTAATATGTGCAACCAACATCATGTGCTCGAAATCTATGAACAATAGTGAAAAATTTTTGATGCCCAAGGCAGAAACTAATTGTTGCAAGCACTCATGTATACATGCGAACACATGTAGAATCTTTAATTGTTTATCTAGTTCCTAGCCCTGAATGATTATGTGCCCTCACCAAGAAGAATTACCCAGGCACACCACTACACATCTAGTCAAAAAGTTCAATAATAGGTACATAAACAACTCTCACTCTCCGAAAAGATGCCTCAAATCACTTCAAGATTCCATAAGCTTGACCTTAGTTTAACCGTAGACCTAGTTAGAATTTTTCTTAGAGGATCACATAGGTCTTTATCTGGCTATAATGTAGGTTGCGAGTAGGTGGGATACATTTGTGAATATAGCTGACACGGTTCAATTCCCACGCGCTCGTAGCACACACTTCACCTCTTCTCATGTCCCCTTGACTTACACCCCTTTGTTACCCTTCTTGACTTAAAGCTATGAGTACTCTTATCCATTTAGTCTGACCATAACATACTACCCTAGAAACACGTAGACACCCTAAACAAAGAATGACTAATCAAAGGAATTTTTTTTCATTCCAGTGTGTATCGGCGATCGGCATCGTGGACCAGCACTATATAACTGGAATATTTTTGCCCCCAAAATAGTGTGCATCCGTGATTGCTCCGCGACATGAAAGTAATGTGGACCCTTACTATTTTGGTCGACTCTTTCTAACTACACTTGTTCTTCCATTTTTTTTCTTGACACTATTATTTCACTTACTCTCGGGTGTCCACTCAAGTAGTTCCCTCTTTTCCTATTCACGGTGCTCAAGCGCTAGGGAATTAGGATTTAAAAAAATGGGTACTTCATCAAGAAAAGGTGATTGGCTTGGAATGTGGTTAGGCAAAGAATAGGCTAAGGCCCAACAAGGGCTAACTAGGGTTATATACATCTATCAAAGAAACACCTAGATCCTCTCCTCTAGTTCCGATTCCTCCCAAGTCTACTCTATATACCGGGTAAGTTCTCGAACCTATCACAACCGAGACTCACAATTAGCTCTCTCACTCTTGGCATATTTTCATCACAATGCTAGCACTAGAGTTTCTATTGAGGTATTCACATGAATTTATTATTAAGCATGCATACAATCGTGATTCACACAACTAAAGCAACCACTCCTACTATGTTCAAAGGTTCGCGCTCGATGCTCGTTCGCACACTACCACACTCTATATTAACTCGATTGTTGAATGCCCTTAGGACGATCGTCATCCATCCATCATAGGGCCCCCATCACTCAACTATTACTAACACACAACTAATATCAATAGACATATAATTACTAACAATTTCTCAAAATATAATCATAAGAGCATACATGCATCAAAGTAGTAGTTAGCCATTATTTACAGATAAAACAAAATTAAGAGATGTTTAATCCTACATTATGATGCCCACACATAAACATGAAGTAGAACTAGAAAAAAGTCTTAATATATGTCAATCATGGAATACTAAAAGTAGTATCATAGAGCAAAGGAATTCCCATCCCACACTTAAACTTAGCACTGCCCTCAGTGCTAGCCATACATAACCTGCAAGATGGGAACTATGGTGGTCAAGCATCACTAAGGACTGGTAAGATACGCTCACCCCCTGCATACACTGGTGGCTTATAAACTATGTCATCCTCGTCGGCCTCATCATCATCTACATCCTCGTGCGTCTCCCCAGGTCCGTAGGAATGTCATCCTCCACTGGCTCAACAAATTGAGATCCCATGTGAAGCACTGCTTTGGCATAATCGTTAAGAGGGTATTCAACCTTAACCTCCTGTAGCTCTTCCCTTATGGAAGGTCCGTCACCAGTTCAGTGTCGTCGTATTTCTAGGTCATAGATGCAGCCCGCAATCAACTCATCATTGTAAGCTCTCTCCACCGAGGTCAAGACTGGGCCCAAGGTCACATTCGGCCCCTTAATGTTAGTGGCAACATAGGGGGGCCTGGATGACCGGGCAATAGTTGGCTTCCTCTTCAATGACCCCTGTATGACGACACAAAGCAGTTATGAGGGCCCCAAAAGCATACTTGTGACCCTTATGTGTCTTGTCCATCCTCATCTCTATCCGAAATATGGCCCCGTAGTTCAGTTGTATGGCCCTAATGATTGCATAAGTGAGGCACACTCTCTCTCTTGTTATATTTGTCAAGTGTTGCCCTGGAAAGAAGGAGAGTGTCACTATCTTGACCATGACCTGTGCTTCCTTAGATATATGAAGGAATGGAAATGAGAGGTGATAGCCCCACTCTGTATATCTGACCCACTTAGTCGTGGAACGCCACCCTGCAATAGTGTGTCGAATGTCTTGGTTGGGTGGGCGATTGTATAGCTCTTGAAAGACTAACACGGGGACATCTTCAGGGGTGCCCAAGATACGGTTGATAGACATCGGTGAGAAGTTGACCTCCAATTCTCGAACAATCATTGATTGGGACCTCGGTTCTTTGCTCATATTGGTGTAGAATTCCATTAACAAGCTCAGATTACATGGCAAAGGTAGTCAGAACAAGAACCCTAAACATTATTGGTTGCAGAGATTCAGGATTTGAAGGTACTCATCCCGAAGGGACTCTACGTCAATAGGGACATCGGGCTAATACTTTGTCTTATCATGAGACTGATACCACTGTCTTCCCTCTCTGTTCATAGACTTTGCCCCGTATTGAGGTTGCTGACCCCTCCTATTGTCCTTGGGCACTTCTGGTACATCTCGTGGCCTTTTCCTTATATTGGAAGCCCTTTGCCTACTGGACTACCCGCCTCGTTGTGCATATGAAGACATATTACCTGCAAAACAAAAGTGCAAAGTTAGTATTTACTTCAAAATCCATGACCCCACACGTAAACTCATGCCTATATGGCGGGGCTACTCAGACTTCCCAACAGCCTCCAGGCTACATCATTTCACAATTCCATGCCCCTTTTCTCATGTTAAATAGTTTCATGTAGCCTTCGCATTTATCTCAATGACCAACACATTTACCCAACAAGGCATCTACCCCGCAATCAAACACAAGGATTCAACCCCAGACTTGTAACTTTTACATGAATACACACATTGTAAACCCAACAAAAAATGTGTAGAAGACCCCCCCCCCCATCAACCCAATTCAGACAGTTAAAAGGAAAACCCATCATTATAAAGTTTGAGTCCAACCCTACACTCGAAGATTTGACATAAGCCAACATAAAAACAACCATGTGCACACAAGGCAAGGGGAAGAACACATAACCCCCCAACTTTTCCCCAATTTAGGGCATAAATTCAGCGTAGGGTTTTCACCTATACAATTAGCACACAAAGTGCACACCTAAGCACCAACCATCCGCCCATAGTTCACCTTCGCTAGCAAGATTACACATAAAGCACAAATCCACTTCGAATTTACCCCATAAAGCATGAAGAACTTCTACATGGCATATTGAAAGAAAGCAAAAATTGGAACCAAGTGTACATACCTGATGAGGAGCATGAAATTAGTGTAGTTGTTAACGACCCATGCAAGGCACGACGCGATGGAGTTCAAAAGTATAGGGAACGAAGGAAGAAGAGGAAGAGAAAATAGGAGGAGAACGGTAATGGGGTCGGGTTATACAAAGAATAGGGAAGAAATAGAACTAAAAAAATAGTTTAGGGAAATTAAAAGGATGGGGGGCCATGTTTGCATTCGGTAGTTTTAATACTCATCCGTGTTCCCTCCGCGACACGGAGAGAACGCAGATCAACACATAGGAACATTTTCTCGCAATTGCAGAAAAAGTAGGTCTTCACATCCGTACCATAACATGAAGAGAATGCGAAGTCATACTTAGGAAAATTTGCTTACCTGGGTGCAGACATAGTAAGGGTTTGAGTTTGCTCTGCTATGCAGAGGCAACGCGAACCTACACTTGATTAAAATTCTTGCATGGACGCCAAAATAGTGGGCATCCGTGATGGTCCATGTGGTGGAACCATCACGTGTGCTTACTGATTTGAAACTTTAATTGAGTTCAAATTTTACCTCCAGGCCCCGAAAAATTTACCGAACCCCTGGACATGCTTCAAAACACTAAAAACAATGTATTAGACCAAGAAAACATGAGAAATTCCCCACCGATCATAGTGAATTGAGGACAGAAAAATTTACACCCAAATTGTGCAGGATCCACAATGCGGAGGCATCGTGGATGTGAAAATTTTTCTTACTTTTTGTACGAGACCCCCTTTCTCTTTTTTTTAACAATGGAAAATAACATAACTACCTTACCTCACCATGGGTTTCCTCCTGTTCAGCGCTTAATTTAACATCACGGCACGACGTACGATATGTACATTCAGCTTTGGCCAACTCAATGGCCTCCAGTGTTTGATTCGCGTCCACACTATAGTAGTGCTTGACCCGTTGACCATTCACTAGAAATGTTTGGTTCATGGTCAAGCCCTTTTGCTCCACTGCACCATGGGGTATGGTTGCTACCACTATATACGGTCCACTCCATTTGAACCTTAATTTCCTTGGAAACAATTTAAGAAGTGAGTTAAATAGCAATACCTGCTGGCCCGGTTCGAAGTTACTTGATTATGTGCTGGTCGTGCCACTTCTCCATCCACTCCTTGTAGATCTTAGCGTTTTCGTAAGATTGGAGATGGAATTCATCCAAATCCTCCAGTTGCTCAAGTCCCTTTCTTCCAGCGAACATAGGGTCAAGATTCAGATTCTTAATCACCCAACACGCCTAATGCTCGAGCTCTACGGGAAAATGACAGGCCTTGGCATACACCAGCTTGTAAGGAGAGGTTCTGATTGGGGTCTTGTATGCAGTCTGATATGCCCACAATCCTTCATCCAGCTTTTCTGCCCAATCTTTCCGGGTGGCATTCATGGTCTTTTGCAATATCTGCTTCAATTCCTAATTGGACGCCTCCACTTGCCCACTAGTTTGCGGGTGGTATGTTATAACTGTTACACCAAAAAATGACCGACTTTAGAGAAAGATTTGAAAATTATTCTAAAATCGAGAATCAATCTAAACTTAATTAATTTAAGCAAGATCAGTTCTCGAAATTCGAAAGGACACAGAGTCGCCCCTAATTTTGCGGATAATTAGGAAACTATTAAATATTTTAAAAGACCTAATAGAAAAATCTTTTAAAATTCCAGAGAATAGGTTCGGGTTCACATTTCCACTTCGAGAAGGTTTTATGCACTCGAAATGGCCGCTAAATGCGGTTATTCGACGATTAAGATATTTGACTAACTTTGACTTGAAAAAAGATTGACTGATTTTGAAATTTTGATTGACTTTGAAAGATTTGACTCAACTTGAAAAGATTTGAGTAGATTCAACAAAACTAGAAATATTTGACTAAACTTGGCAAATTGACTAGATTTGAAAATTGAACTAACATAATAAAATAACATTTTTTATTTTTCTTGTTTTCCTTATTTTATTTCATCTATTATTTTTATTTGCAAACTCTTTTCAGAATAAACTTAAATAACACAAATGGTTTTTGACTTGTCGGGGAATTTAATTAAACTGCAACAAAAAATAAACAGTATTAACATCCAAGAATACACACAACATTATAATCTAAAAATAAACTAACAGAGGGAGTAGAAGCAGCTTTTGGGTTTTTCTTTGAATGTCAGCATCCCCAACCATTAACCAACTTCTTCCTATATTGATGATGTTGACTCGAGGAGGTTTGGGCCTCCGTGGCCCAAAGAATGTGGAATGGGGAGCCCAAAATGGGCTCGGGGTATTGCTCATGCAAAGAAATAAAATTAAGGATTAGTGAAAGGCTCAAGATGATAGCAACAACATAACGAGCTATACCGACCCTCGTAAAACGAAACGAAAAGCAACAATTTGACTCCAAAGTATTAGAGAAATATTCAGATTAAGCAAAGTGATCGGAGGAAGCAATCAATGTTGAAGCAATTAGCTAAAACATGAATATGAGACATCACAGGAGTAACATTTTCATAGGATGACAAATAGGAGACAGGTCACTAACATCAGTTTAAAATGAAAACAAAAGGTTTGGAGAATTCACGACCCAAAACTAGCAGCAAAACACAACACTAAAGCCAGGAAATGATCAAACTAACTAAACAAATAACAACATCATTTCTTCAGCGACCATTTCATAGTAAACAAGGGCAAGGCAATCAGTGATGCAGTCAAATAAAACATTCATCAAAATACTGGAAAGTGGTCGGGATAACATCAAGATTAATGAGGTACAAGTTGTTAAAAGTTAAAGCTGCACAGGGATATCAATCCTACGTCATTAGATCCATGAGAAGAGCCAAATCAACACAAAGACAGAACAAACCGACAGCATACATGTACAAAGGTGCACTGGTTGCTAACAAAAATGACTAGAAAAAGATTACAACTAGCTCTCATCCAAAATTTCAGCAAGTTGCAACAACATCTCATCAGAAACAATGATGGAGACAGACTTTCCAGCACACCGTCATAGGTTTGAAGCCATTTTAGTCAAAATTGTAACTCAAGTAGGTTTAACATGTAGAGACAATGAAACAGGCATGAAACATCTTGTGTGACTGCAACCTGTCTCTAACTACAAGATAGCAACAAACCAACATCTATTTATGCAAGTCTTAAACAAAATAGTTTGCCTTTTTATCAGGCTGGAAAGACACTAGACTTCAGATACGTGGAAGAATTTGATGAGTCAAAATGTTTAAACAGTAAAGAATCCTAAAATGAAACTTAAAACCCCAAAACTAGGCACAAGATAGTTAACAATTAAACCTGAAATCAGGACTAACTTCTTACAGCTGAAACTATAACAGGATCTAATTTAAGTACATATATTCAGCTAGTGAAATAGAGCTTCTGACCTCAGGTTGCAAACCAGAAGACTTGAACTTTTGAGGGAATACCAGACAACAGGAAACAAAATAGAATCCAATCAATGAACCATGGAATCAAACTCATTTTTATATTGAAAGAGAGACCAAAACTGACTTGATATGTCGAGATGAAGAAAACAAGATTGAGATGAAATAGAGAACAGACCACATTTATTCATTCATTTTTTTAACAACTTCTAGTGAAATGAAGACCTATGATTGTGACCAAAGAACCTAGTAACTAAAGAAGAAGTATCAACATACTATGCAAACGTAGCAGTGGGATGGTAAGATTTTGATAACACCCAAACAATGATCCGAGAATCTACATATTACCAGTTCGCGTTCAGATAATGTAATAACAATAGAAGAAAACAACAGTTACCTTAGCAATATATGATCCTACTTTTTGATTTGAACTCAACAAAGTACTAAGACAAAATAATGGACGGGGAACTAACAAGACCAGCAACATGAAGACATTTGGCAGTCATGAAACTCAGAACCAAACATACATTATGGGCTAAAGGGACATACACATAATAGTCAAATTCAAACGATATCATAACACGATTCCAGAAGTATCTTAATGACTAAACAACAACAGCGCCACAACACTACAGGGCATTTTCAGTCAGCAAGAGATAAACGCAAGTCTTAATAAACTCAATATAGCCTCAACAATCACATTCAGTCAATGTGTGAGATTTGAACGAAAAGCGGGATTAGGTTATTACCTTTTTCGGGGCAGCGAACTGAAGATGATGAGCTTGGTGAAAATGCTTACACCACTACGAATTCAATTTCGGACAGACTTGATTTCGAAGCTGTCCTGGTTTCTAAATCAACGAATAAGACTTTATTTAAGACTTGATGAAATTCACACAAAATGACTGAAGATTTGGGATTTTGCTTTGGTTTTCTAGGCTCGGATATATTTTGTGATAAGGCAAAAGAGAAGTCAACACTGCCATGGCTGCGAACATCGGTTGCATGAGAGAGGTCTTAATCACCGGCCATCTGTGCTGCCACGCTAAGATACGAGCTATCCTTCCATTAGGCCTGAATTGATTAGCCTAGATATAGAAACATCATCATTATCGCCCTCGAATTTGAATTCATCTCCTCTTTCGATTCCTCCTTTCGAATTGATTCTGCTAGGGTATTTCGATTTCCCTCCCCCTTCTTTCCACTATCGACCGCTTATACTAGATTTTTGAACTCTTTCCCCTTTGTTTTCCTTGTCATCCACGGCAGTCTAAAACAAAGAAGGAAAAGAGATTATATAGAGATGATTTAGGGTTTGAAACGGATCAATTTGAATTTGAGAAAAAGAGTACGCGTGAGGGGACAAGGATTTGTGGGTGCGGAGTTTGTCGGAGAACATTGGGGATGGGTGCAGCGTCGGATTTTCTGGCTGTTTGTCAGTTCTCTGGTTTTGGGGTTTTAAAATACAAAAGAAAGAGAAGGAAGGGAAAGTAAGGTAATTAGGGGCGCGTGGCCCACGCGCCCATATAATTTTTTTATTTTTAATTTTTAATTTTTTTATTTTTTGAAATAATGGTTCAAAAATCATTAAAAATAAAATAAAGCTCGATGACTAATTTGACAGCGATTTATGAAAAGGGCCGGACAAAATTGGGTGTCAACAATGACTACCTTGTGCCTATGCTATATTTCTCTAGCAAATGTTTCACAGTTTGGTTTAAAAAATAGGTACCTCCATCACTGATAATGGCCCTTGGAGTACCAAACCGTGTGAAGATGTTCTTTCAGAAGAACTTGCTCACCACATTTGCATCATTGGTTGGAAGGGCTACTGCTTCTACCTATTTCAAAACGTAGTCCACAGCTATCAAAATATAGTGGAAATCGAATGATGGTGGGAATGTCCCCATGAAATCAATGCCCCAAACATCAAAGATCTCTACTTCCAAAATGTTGTTTAAGGGCATTTCATGCCTCCAGGATATAGCACCTGCCTTTAAGCAGGAATCACAGGTCCTGGAGAATTGAACATCATCTTTGAATAGGGTAGGCCAGAAAAAATCAGATTGTAATACCTTATGCTTTGTCTAGTCACCAGCATAATGGCCCCCATATGGAGAGGCATGACATCTCTCTAGAATCAGCTTCATCTCTGCCTTTGGAACACACCTCCTTACTATGTGATCAGCTCCCTGATTAAATAAGTACAACTCATCCCAGAAATACGCCTTTGCATTGTGGGCAAGTCTCTTCTTCTGCTGATGTGTTGCATCAGGTGGGAACATACCACTTACTAAGTAATTTACAATATCAGCGTACCATGGTAATTATTCCACCTCAATTACTAACATCTGCTCGTCCAGAAACTCTTCTCTGATTTGTAGTTGCTCACCTATGTGAGCATCAGTCTCTAGACAAGAAAGATGATCTGCAACCTAGTTTTTACTCGCCTTCTGGTCTCTAACCTCTATGTCAAACTCTTTTAGCAGTAAGATCCATCTGATCAAGCGCGGCTTGGCATACTTTTTGTTAAACAAATACTTCACTGTCGCGTGGTCTGTGAATACCACCACTTGGGTCCCCACTAAATAAGCTCTGAATTTATCAAATGCATACACCGTGCCAGCATTTCTTTCTCAGTAACTGTATAGTTGCTCTATGTTGCATCCTAGGTCTTGCTAGCATAGTATATTGAGAGAGACTTTATCTTTGTGGTGCCCCAGTACTGCCCCTACTGCTGTATCACTGGCATCATACATTAGCTCGAACAGGATATCCCAATTAGGCGCTACTAAGATCAGAGCCTCCACCAACTTTTTCTTTAGTGTTTCGAATAACTACAAACAAGATTCATCAAAGTGAAATGGTACCTATTTCTCCAATAGGGAATACAACGGGTTCGCGATCTTTAAGAAGTCTTTAATAAACCTGTGGTAGAACCTTGTATGTCCCAGAATGCTCCAGACTTCCTTGACCAACACTGGTGGTCGCAGCATGTCAATCACCTCTATCTTCGCTCTATCTATTTCCAACCCCTTCTTGGATACTTTGTGGCCTAAGACTACCCCCTCCTTAACTAGGAAATAACACTTCTCCCAATTAAGAATGAGGTTAGTCTCCTTGCATCTAGCTAGCACTCTGTCCAAATTCTACAAGCAACTCTCAAACAAGTCTCCAAAGACAGAGAAATCATCCAAGAACACCTCCACAAAGTTCTCTACCATATCATAAAAGATCGCCATCATGCACCTTTGGAATATGGCTGGTGCATTGCACAACCCAAAGGGTATGCGTTTGAATGTATATATCCTGTATAGCAGGTGAAAGTTGTCTTTTCCTGGTCTTCGGGTGCAATGGTGATCTGGTTGTACCCTGAGTATCCATCCAGGAAGCAATAGTACTCCTTCTCAACTAGTCTATCCAATATCTGGTCAATGAAAGGCACAAGGTAATGATCTTTCCTGGTGGTATCATTTAGTTTCCTATAGTCCATGTAGATGTGCCACCCTGTCACCATCCTAGTTGGAATCACCTCGTTCTTCTCATTGGTGACAACTGTCATCCCGCCCTTCTTCGGGACATATTGTACTAGGCTTACCCACTTGCTGTCGGATATAGGAAAGATGATTCCTGCGTCCAGACAATTTATAACCTCCTTTTTCACTACCTCCTTCATGATTGGGTTTAGCCTCCTCTGTGGTTGAGCCACCAGCCTGTGGCCCTCCTCCATGAATATTCTGTGCATGCAGAGGGTTGGGTTGATGCCATGGATATCATATATCTACTATCCCATGGCTCTTTTTCTCTTCTTTAGCACTGCAACAACTGCTTCCACCTGGGCTACAGTCAAGGAAGCAGACAAGATTATAGGTAATGTATCATTTTCGCCAAGAAATTCATACCTAAGATATGATGGTAGCTGCTTTAACTCCAACATAGGAGCTTCTTCTGCTGAGGGTTTAGGAGGTAGTCCTGGAATCCTAATCAAAGGTTCATTCATCTTTTTCAACATACTCAAATTTTGAGCATTCAACACACTTTCAATCTCTTGGGCCTCAGCATCATCCACTAGCCCTTGATTTAACAACACATTGGCTAGTGGTTCTTAAATTTTAACCTAGCTCACAGCAACTGCAGTGTCTATTACTGTGATAGATGTTAGATCCTCATATGCAGTTGGTAGCTTCATTGGCTTTATAAACATCAAACACTTCTACCTTACTATAGGATCGCATAGTGAGCCTCCCTGCTGCAACATCAATCAATGCCCCTCCTGTGGCCAAGAATAGGCGCCCGAGTATGAATTGGAGCTCAGGGTTAGGCTCAAAATCTAGGATGATGAAGTCCACGAGGAAGATAAGTGACCCCACTTCGACTAAGATGTCCTCCATCACCCCATCCGACCTTGTCATTGACCGATCGGCTAGCTGCAATACAATAGTTATGGGCTTCGACCTTCCAAGCCCAAGCTTTAAGAACAGAGATATGGGCATAAGGTTTATGCTAGCCCCAAGATCATACAAACCCCTAGCATTCAGATATCTCCCAATAGTTACTTGCACAGTGAAGCTTCCAGGATCTTTTAGTTTGGTTGGCAAGTGTGATCTATTGGGAATCTTGGAGATGTTGGTATCTGTCAATGGCACAGTCTTATAATATGCCCACTTGGTCTTATTAGCAATGATGTCCTTGACATATTTAGCATATTTAGGGATCCCCTTCAAAACATCAATCAAAGGTAAGTTAATCTGTACTTGTTTCAGCAACCCAATGAATTTCTGAAAATAGTCATCCTCTTTCTTCTTTTCGAGCTTATATGGGAATGGAGGAGGAGGTTTTGGTAATGGTTTAGACTGGTCAGTAGTTGGGCTTGGATTTCCAGCCTCAGTGTTCCTCTATAGCATTTTTCCCCTCCCCATTTTTCTTCTTGGTGATCAATTCCATTAAAGGCCTCCCACTCCATGTGCTGACTGCATTTTCTTGTTTTGGGTTGGGATCAGTGTTGCCTGGCAAGCCCCCTTGAGGCCTGGAATTTTTTGAAGCGGCCAACTATCCCAAATATTTTTCTAAGTTCAGCAGATCTTGTTTGTTCCTTTGGATTTCTTCTTCTTGCTTGTTCTGATTGGCCAAGATTTGTCTCAACACCTCACTAACAGTCATGTTGCTCGGATTAGCCTGTCTTGTAGACTGTTGGACTGGCTGATTCTGATATGCATTTCTGCCCTTTGGTTTTTCTCTGCAGTGACCCATGATTTTGTTGATTGCCACCCCGTGAGAAGTTTGGGTGGTTCTTACAATTAGGGTTATAAGTGTTTCTGAATCCTTAATAGCCTACTCTGTTAGCACTGCCCACAAAGTTTATTTCCTCAGGATTAGATTTGCAAGATTCAGTAGTATGATCTCCTCCCCAACCTACATCACACCAACCCTACGACTGTTGTTGTACCATATTCACAGGGGCTTGCTGCTGACCTGCTGACAATTGAACATGTTTTTTCAAACCCAATGCCAGGTTGTTGAAGTTCATGGTCATCATATTCTACATCGCTGATATTTGGGACTGCAGGCTGGTTATAGCATCAATCTCTAAGACCCCAACTTGTTTTTGCACTACTGGTCTGATGGATCCTCCATTCCATTCTGGGTTGCCCTAAGCAATTCTGTTTAGAAGAGCATATAATTCATCATACGTCTTATCCAACGCTTGACACCCTGCAGCTAAATCAAGAAGAATCTTGGTATTGGGTTCCTACCCTTCAATGAAAGGATGAACCAATACCTCATTAGCTTGGCAATGGTGTGGGTAATTTATCAATAGAGTTTTGAACCTGTCCCACGCCTGATATAGATTCTCCCCAACCCTCTGCTTGAAGCTCAGGATCTCACTTCTTAACTTTGCTATCTTGCCCGATGAAAAGAATCTAATGAGAAACTTTGGCCAAATCATCTCATGATGCTATAGAGTTCGGTGGCTCAATTTGTAACCACCTCCGAACTTCCCCTAGAAGTGAAAAGGGGAACAATGTCAACCTCACGTAGTCACGATTTACTCTCGTAGGAATGAAAGTATCAGCAATCTCAAGAAAGTTCTGAATATGAACTTATGGATCTTTATGAGTAAGCCTGGTGAACTGCCCAAAAGAGTGTAGCAACTGGACCATGTTCTGCTTAAGCTCCCACCTACCACCAAGCTCGGACTTGACGAAGCAGCTTGTGAAATTTTTAGTTCGCGGGACTGCCACATCCCTTACTGGCCTTGGTGGTGGTGCAGCTATAGAAGCTGGTGGCTGTGGTGGATTGTTGTTTTCCATATTCTCGTTGTCAGCAATAGCTACCACCTTGTTCTCCTCTTGATCCTCTAGCTCCACTAGTTCAATTGGAGGTGTTTCAAACAAAACTCCCACTCTCCTCTTAGATTGACAATAACAAGAGTCTTGATCTTCCGGTTTAGAGCTCAAATTGCTGCACACAAACACTGCTAAGATCAAATGTAGTGACCACCACAAAACTAGATAACTTTGATAATGAACCAATTCATTTCAATCCCCGACAACAACGCCAAAACTTGTTGCTCCCCAGCACACACATTGTGTATGTGGTCTAAGAATTAATATAGTGGCCCTAATTAAAGAGCCGAGTTGTCAAACCCAAGGGATTTGATTGTAATTAGTACTTTCTCTTAGTTATCACATTTATGGTGCTTTAAGTAATAAGAGTTGTTGTTTTAGGGAAAATAAATTGTAAACAAAATACTTTCTAGTAAACTGAGATAACTTTCACACAAGATATCAATTAAAGATACAACTCTAAGGTTGTAACATTTACGACTCCGTCTAGTCTCAACAGTATCTATCTATGTCTGGTTTCCTGATTATTGATTCACGAAGTTTAATTTACCTGAACAGGGTTACATGCCTTTGCCGACCCACCATTATTAACTGACTAACTACATCATTGAGCGGGGATAGATAGAACAATAAATATGCATTAAAGCTATCTTCACGTACATGAATCGAGCAAGGTGTAAGGGTAGTTGTCACAGGTCTCCCTTACACGAATCAACCTAGTTTCCTAGTATTGAACAAACTCCCTATGCTATTGTGTTCCATCCACTCCAACATCTCTGGAATCCAGAGTGAACAACACATTTACTCCCTAGTTGGCCAAACTTTGAGGTATAGATATGAATAACACAGGAATAATTGAAATAAACCATTCATAGATGTCCAAAGTTAAGAACTACACATAGTCTAGTCTACAACCCCATAATATGGAGGCTTAGCCACTCATGGACGTGGAATACATCATGAATGAAGTGGGAAAAACATCACAAACCAAAATCTAAAGATTAAAGCAACCAAATTATTGGTGGATAATAGTTCTCCGTCACCTCTACAATGCTCCTTGCGTAAAAGCCAATGTTAAAACCTAAAGTCTAAGATAGAGAAATAATAAAGATCCCGTAATTTGACTTTTTCGCATCGGGTCATCAGGATCACGATGTAAACCCCTTATTTTTCTGTATTTTTTCTTAAATTGCTGACTGGAAAATTCTGCATAATTTTGAACAAGTCCGCGACATGGACCTTGCACCTTATTAGGTTTCGCTCCTTTTTTGCATTTTACATCTTCCATAACCTTGTTCCCAAGCCTACCATGTGGATTTTTGGTCTCTTGGTTGCTTCTACTAATTTTCATTCTCCAAGTTATGGCATGTGCTTTTCCAATGAGTCCGAGTTTAATCCCAAACTTCCTAATCAATGCAAAATCCTACAGAAACACAACCAACAAGCACACATGGCCCTACATCAGCAAAATAAGGAAAAGGACATTCAAACACCTCAACTCTATTAATTTATCCTCCGAATTTACTCTATTTATGGGATTATTATTTAATTAGGCATATAAATACGCATAAGATCATCTTACCATCAGAGGATCCTCATAGCCACCTATACAATGTTGTATTCGTCTGCAAAAGTGTAATGGGAACATAGAATTTGTCTATTGATATTATGGGACTACATGTTTTCCCATTGTCTCTTGTAGGCATTATAACATTATGGCTATCTGAGCTCCTGCGAAGTTCGATTACCAGTTGGGCAGATTTACAAAAGTCCTTTTTGGAGAAGTACTTCTCTAGATCGAAAAAGCTCAAGTTAAAGGACCAGATCAACAACTTTGAGCAACTTCCTGGTGACTCGATAAGTATTACTTGTGAGTGGTTCACTAAATTCTTGAGGAGTGTGGCAGGCTATGACATCGCGAACAATACCCTAGTTGATATATCCTCTCAAACCTTAGATACATATAGTCAGGCATGTGCTGATGTTTGTAGAGCAATCATTATTAAAAATTATTGAGCAGATGGATATGGTGGCCAGGCTGAATCATACATGAAGGCCCACAAAGGAACTTCCGACTAAACGCTTGGGTGCGACTGGCGTACGTCTAGAGCAAGAAAGAATAAACAAGGAGTTCATGTGGATGCATGCCCAAATTAATGCAAATATGGAGATGTTAGTGAGGCAAACGCGAGAGTTAACCAAGGCTAGAAGCACCCAAGAAAGTTATCACACCTTGCAGAGGAGACGAGAAATAGAAACAAAAGGGGGAGAGAATAACTGCATGAGCAGCCATTACGTGCCCCCTCCAATCGAAATATGGGGACTAAGAATTCCAGAGTAAAGGAAATGCTTAGCCAGTTGTTGAGGAGGGCTGACGCATAGGATGAGACCTTAAGTGAGATTAAGTCTGACATCATCAACATAAATCAGAAAATGGAACACTATTTTGTGGTGATCGAACAACTCGACTGTCAATTTGGACACATATCAACCCAATTAAATCAAATTCAGGGAGTCATGATGGTCGGTACCATAGCTCAAGATCTAAAGACACTGATTGATACAAGATAAAGACAAATGGTGGAAAAGGGAGCACCCTCGAACATGCTACAAATAGTGACAAGGGAGTACAAAATATTGAGTAACTTTGAGTACTCAAGCCATCTATGTCATGCAGCGACAAAAAATCAGGCGTTGCTTAGGAGGCAACCTAAGGTGTACACTAATGCTTAGGCACCCACATATGATTTTTGACCCCCTTTATGCTTTATTTTTCTTTGATTGTGTGCATTAGGGATAATACACATCTTTTCAATAGGTGTGGGTAGTTATAGGCCTCAGTGAAGTCTGGGTAGCTTGGGTCCATAACTATCCCAATTTTTTATCTCGGGGTTTTCTTGCTTATGTTCTTTTTTTCGTGGATATTTACTTTTCGTTAAACTGGCATGTTTAGGATGTTTAGATAGTATTTGTAGTATATAGTACTAATACTTGAGGCATATAGCATGTTATTATGTTTTGTTTAAAAAATGATACCCACCAAAAATTTTGATTGGAACTTTAGATAGAAACCATGCATATTTAGGTGTGTGACCATGTTTTTTTTTTTTTTTGATAAATGGTGATAAATTTAGATAAAAAGTATGATCTGGAGTACTTTGTTGATAATGGAGTCAGTGTCATGTAAGTGTGAGCTTGATTTGCTAGATTCATGTATTTTGTGCTAATTTAGAACTTACCCTGTTACTCTAAGTTAGGTTTTAGATTAATTGGATTAGGAAAGGATCTTAGGCCTTTGTTCTTAATAAGTCCACTTAGCCGCCTAAATGATCTACCAAAATTGCATTATATCCTTTGTTCCTAATGTTTGTGTCTAATATGTACCTATTTTTTGAAAACACCTAATTAAGCTAGCCTTGTTAGTTGTAAAATCCTGAAATTGGCCCTGGTCCTTCTTTGAACATTGTGCCCATTGACTAAGATAAAAAACCTAAGTTAAGGATGGCTATGAAAAGTGGCCCTGGTTCTGAGGATGGATATTGTGCACCTCAACTCAGGGCCAAAAGCCTAAGTTAAGGGTCATTGGTGTAAGGTTGAAACACAAGCATAAGGAGGGAAGTTAGTGATGCAAAGAAAAAGGAAAACCATGTACTGCGTGCAAGAAAAAAATAAGTGATGCCTTAGTTGTGAGCTAAAAAAGAAAAATGAAGTGTAAAAGCAATGCAAAAGGCTTAAAAATGAAAATAAAGCACCCAGAAAAGCTTGAAATAGGAGAAAGGGAGAATGACGTAAAAATAACAGAGTTGGTAGGACAAAAGTGTAGAAAACTACAATATCAAGGAGGGCCTTTAGTCACTATGTTCCCATAATACCACAACAGAGCCCCCTGAACCTACGTTACAAGCCTAGAAAGCCCTAAAGTGATCCTAGTCCAACTAGTTGAAGGTCTTAATCATGAGCATAGGGGCAACTTATGGTATTAAGCATGATGCATGAATATCTTTTGTGAGTGTGGGTGATTTTGCATAGTCCCAAGGTTATACTGAAAACATCATTGAGTGTTAGATATAAGACTTCTTTCTCTGAGGGCACTCGCATTCCATTGTTAGCATTAGTTTTGTTCAGTGACTGTGGATTATTGATAGTACCTCAATTGTCATAGTTGTGTTGTCACATGCATTAGTTTATGTTGGTTTGCTAGATGGTTATCTGATCTTGTTTTGAAAAGGTGGTGTGGATATTTGAGTTTGAGATTGATGTGATGTATTCCATTGGGTTGAAGTTTGTGTGTTACTGTATTATCTATATAGATTAATTCCATTGTTTGAGGACAAGTAAAAATTTTAAGTTAAGGGCATGTGCTACCAAATTACAGCACTTTTGATGCTTAAAACTTAAAATTTTGTGTGTTCTCAATGCGATGTTAGTTAGTTTTATGTGTTTTTGTGTTATGTTTTGCAGGATTACAGGTTTGGCCTTGATTTTTGGGAGAAATACAAAAGTTGCTAAATTTTACTGCTATACAAGACCCTTAATCATTCTAAGGGTCGAAAAGTGGGTTTCATGAACAATTCTAGTGAGGGACTATTTGCTAAAGTTGACTCTACAAACATGAAGATGGGTTGTGGAATGATTTATGAGTCTTAGACCATGGTTCATGTCTTGAGGATCAGAGATTGAGACATTCTAAAGATTCATCAGAAAATCCCTTTACGGGTTGTAAACCACTTTATGAGTCATAGAGGGGTGTCATAAACTTGAAGTCTAAATTTTTAGCAGCTTTGTATGAGACCCGGTTACGGGCCGTGGGATACAATACGACCCGTAAACCCCTTTCCCATGGCGTGCCAACCTAGTATCCTATTTTGTTTAGTACTTGTATTTTACTTATTATAAATAGGTTTTTAGGTTATATTTCATAAGTCTTCGCATAGTACTTAGAGAACTCAATAATTAGATAGAGAAAATAGTGAGGTTACATTGGAGAGTCTTTGAGCTTGTGATTCTCTTTAAAGTTGGATTTGCTTGTTCTAAATTCAATTGTTTGAGTATTTAATTATGTTCTTCTAATTCATAATTATTGCATCTACACATAGCATAAGTAGCTAAATCCACAACTAGGGTTGTGGGAACCATGAAGAATTAACAAGGTAAAATCGAATAATTCATAATTCTTGGAAGGTGTGCATGAATGTATTAATTAACTCTCTTCGTTTTGAATATTTATTTATTGTAGTCAACATTAGATATCGCTTAGTGTCACTGACTGGAAAAAGGTAGTAATGAATAGGAAAAGAGATTAATTAACACGATTCGATTGATGTGTTCTCATCTAATAAACCAAACTGGACCAAGGGGAGGTTGTATTGGGACTGATAGGAAAGGATTAGTAATGCACACTACGGAGATGGCCAAGTCACATAGTGAAATTCACCTCTTACCTTTGATCAAAGGGCTTGGTGAACTTAACTTAATGTCCTATATGCTACATACTAGAAAAGACTTAGATTATCCGATGATACTGAGTTAGGGACTCATGAGGAACACAAAACCCTAGTTTATCTCCGTATTGATTTCTCTCTTGCATTTGTTAGTTTATTTTTTTACCATGATTACACAACCCCTCCTCCCTTTAGGGAAGCAAGTCGGTTAACTACTCAAATTCCAATCACTGAATTCTCTTGAGTCTATGTATTCTCTGTGGATTCGACCCTAACCTTTGCAAGGTTCTATTTCTTGACAACGACGGTTTTATCCTCTAAAAGAAGGTGTAACTTGGGCGACATCGACACTAGTTTTGGGATGTTTATAATCCTTAGCTTATATATCACTTTAGTCTATTTTATCTTCTGCTTTCATTATTATATTGGATTTTTCAGGTTTAGGCTGACTCGCCTTGGTGAGTTGGGTGAGTGCCATCGTCTTCATATTTCGAATCACGACACTATGAGCTTTCACTCCCAGCCCGTAAAAAATATTTTCGTAGCTAGTTTTGAGTCCAAATCCCTATGGACCCAACCACGAGTCATAGAAGCCCCCATTGGTTGTAGTTTGGACCCGTTGAAGGTATTTTAGGACTCCAAAATCCACCTAATTTTTAAGAATGGATTTCTATGGACCGTAGATTGCCCCGTAGGTAGCCAGGGTAACTTTTTAAGAAGGGATATTTTAGACCTTTCATATTCTTTATAATCTTAAACTTAATGAATTTACACTTAATTAAATCCTAAAACATCACCATTCAACCTCATTATGGTCAAACGCATTCTCAAGACTTTGAACAAGGTTTCAAGAGAAGAAAACTTAGGGTTTCATGAGAATCTAGTGAGTTCTTCAAAGTTCTTCAAGAATATAAATCTTTCAGGTATGTAAAGCTTCCTAAAGCATTGGATTGAGTCCGTCCACCTTCACTTCTTCATTTTCTTGAGTCGAAAGTATGCCTAGTGGTCGAGTAGGAAGAAGTCCAAGAATCCTAAACTTTGAATTGATACGTTTATTCTGAGTCTTCATGCATATTTATAAACGTATTGATGGTATACATGTTGATTGTATGAGATTTGAGCATTTAGTTGTACTAAATGACATGAACCCTAGTTGCATAATTCCATATAGTACTTTATGCATCAATTAAATTAAGAATATGATTTTTTAACATCCAAACTGAGTAAATTTGAGCATCACTGAAACATAAGAAGTATTTTACATATCATTATGTGATGAACATGATAGATTGGAACCTAAATGAACATTTGAGTTAGAATCTTAATGATTTGATAAGTGTTGATAGCATGCAATCCTGATTGTTTGATTGTTGATTGAGCTAAATATAATGATTGTCTAAACCACTCTTAGAAGATATGATTGAGATGGGTTGGATGGTTGATTGGCGGAATGCTTGATTCTGATAGAATTGATAAATTGATAAGAATGCTTCCTAGACTCATGATTGATTTGATTGAGATTAATTGACTTATGAACACTGAGTCTTGGGAGGAGTATCGAGAACTGAATTGGGTGAGAGTAATTAATACTTGAACTCAATAACTACGTCACCAAATATAGGAGAGGATTGAACCATTAAGTCAGATATTTCCTTTTGTATGTCTTTTGCAGGGGCTTGATTGGTTGAACTAGATCCATGATTGGTTGATTCGTCCTTAATCTTGGCAAAGTATTGGACAATTGTGCCAATATCAATGAGATTGTTATAGATCCTTGGCTCATAAGTGACAAGAGAAACTTCCAAATAGGCCTTGATAGTACTCCACATAATTGGTTTGATTGTGCAAAAATGATTTGACTAAGCTGCATGCTAGAGTTCCTTTTAGGAGCATTATTTTATTATAAAAATCTTGCATCCTTTACTGTGTCAATTTATAAATTATTGAGTTGATTGGTTGGTTGTTTGAGCTTATTGGGTTGATTTGTATTGAGTTTTACCTAGTTCATGAGCCATCTTACATTCTAGTATATTCAATGTACTGGCGTCCATTTAGGTCTGCATCAATTTATGATGCAGATACAGATGATAAAGATTCTCAACAGGTGAGTCATTGAAGACCAATCTTTACATTTCAGACGTGGTGAACTCGCTTTGCTATTCGGAGAAGCCTTTTTTCATTTTATCTTGATTAGTATTATTTCTTTGAGGTAGCTCAGGACTTGTCTTGGAACCTTCTAGACTTGGATGGAGGCTTCATAGACAGGGATTAATAATATCGATTGTTCTTTACATTCCAATTCTTATTCATTAAAAATTATTATTTAAATAAAGACTTAGTTATTTAGGTAGTCTAACACCCGATAAAAATCATATTATCCTTAGAACAAATATGTGCGCGCAAACAATCTTCCCAGGCTTGAACGAAAAATCCAAGATCAGAATTTCGATCATCATGAAAAATTGAGTCAGAAAATGGCCTCGACCTGATTTAAGAGCAACCGTGTCAAAAATTTATTTTACAAAAATTTACCAAAACAGTAAAGGTACGCGACAAGGTCGTGATGCAGACCTATCGCGGACCCAAAACTGTGAGGGTACGCGACAGCTCCGCGATGCGGACCCAACGCGAACCTACACTTATACATTTTCTCAATTTTTCAACGGGATTAATTTCTAAAATAAACATATGCACTACAGGTCCACATCGTGGACCTGTCATCCCGATTATTTCACCAAGTTTAAAAATTTTAATCTTTTGAGGGACATTTTAGACTTTTCTCCACCTCTTTTAAACGTGAACCATGACCCATCTAGGTCATTGTGATGAGTAAATATGGTTAAAACCCCACTCTAAGTCCTTCTTGATTGTACTTGAAAGATAGGGCTTGAGAGAGAGATAAGAAGAACGTAAGGTTGGAGAATCTTGAAGAATGATTTGGAAAGCTTTGATCCAAGGTATGTAAGGCTAAACGAAAATATGAGATTGTTCTCTTATATGCCTTAAAGATGGTCTTAGATGGTTGATTGAAGATTCTTGAGCCTATATGCATGATTTTCTTGATTATATTCTTGAAAACTATATCAGATGTACGTATTTTTCACATGTTGATGATAATCATAAACTTGTTATTGAATTAAATACTTTATTGAGATATTGCATAAAACCCTTTTATGTTAATGGTTAAAAGCACGCATGAAAGAAGATAGGGATTGAGTCTAGAGCCTTGATT
>JAOTQR010103228.1:0-28223 GCA_025774065.1 Solanum ossicruentum | reverse complement strand
AGAAGCTGTAATACTATATATTGAAAAAAAGGAAGAGGGGGGGGTAGTAGAGGGGGGGGGTGGGGGGGGGGGGGGAGGGGGATGGTACAGGAGAGGAAGTGATAGAGTGGGTTAAGAAAATATTTTATATTTTATTTTATAATTTTTTAAAAATAATAATACTTTAATATTTAACCTCAAAATATTAAAATAAAAGAGAGAGTGTAATACACACACCATGGTGAGAGTGGAACAAAAGAGAGAGGTGTGTTTCTCAAACAAATAAATGATAATTTAGGTATGAAACTTACATTTTCAATAAATTAGGTATGAAACTCAAAAAAGGGATAGTTTAGGTGTGTTTTTGACACTTATTTTTTTTTTTAATATAAAAAGTAGTCATTAGTTACAAAATTACATTTCACCAACTACGAAGTAATGTAATTTTAGAGCACTACATTTAATTAGTGACAATATAATTTTGTTGATGATGACAAAAGATTAGTAATGACTACAAAAAAATTCACTTTTTATGACAAATAAATTTGTTCCAAATATTTATGTATTTTCGAACAATGTTTCTTTTTGTTGTTAATAAAAATTTTTTAGTGATGAAGCATTAATTTTCTTTTAGCGACCCACTTTTAGGGATAATTGATTGACGAGTTTTTTCGTTATACAAAATTTTTAGTGATGAAATATGATTTATAAGCAATGAAATTATTTATCCCTATTAATTGAATTTGTTGTAGTGATCATGGTAGTCTTGTCTGCCATAGTGGTTGATATGCTTCTATTATAAGATTCTGAATTAGCTTTTCATGCCCCAGGTTTACACCCTGGACGTGATCGGCACCCAAAAACATTTCTATTCCCAAGCGAATCACTTGGCCTGGCTACTTTACTCAACGGGAGGCTTAAATGATAAATGAAAGGCTTAAATATAATAAGCTAAAGATACTGCAAGTATCTGAATAAACTAAATAGTGAAAATATCTCAACAACAACTGAAAAAAAGATTTGAAACTCCTGACATACAATCTATGGAACCTTTAACTGGAATAATCCGAAACAACTATTGCGACAGGCCCAAGGTAACCACAACTAAAAATAAATACTGAAACATAAATAAGATTCTAAAGCCTTTACCTGGTAAGAGGCCTCACCAATGGCTGAGTGAAATGTTGGTCCTCAACGGAGCATTAGCTGAGGAACTCTATCACGTAACGTCTGCATCATAAATTGATGCATATAACACCCCCTAATTCCTTTTATCAAGTATGGAGTAGATGCATAGAGGATGCTGAGAAAAGATTGAGAAAAACTGCAGAAGAAGGTTTACGAGGGCTATTTATGACTCATAGATAGGTCTACGACTTGTAGAATGGATCTCGTAAAACCCCCAGATGACTTGGTGAAATTTTCTAAGTCTGAGGACTATATATGAGAAGGTAAATGACCAGTGTAGGTTAGTTTCGTGAATTGATGCTCCAAACATCAACTTTTAAGTATCTTAAATTACGAGTTAGCAAAAGAATCGTTGTAGAATGTTACGACTTGTAGAGGGGGTTTCATGACAAATTTTAGTAACTCAAATTTCAAGACCTCTAGTTTACGAGAGGTCGCCTACGACTCATAGAATGGTTTACGACCCGTAGACGAGGTCTCGTAGACTCAAGCAAAAATTTTTTAGAAGGGTATTTTTGTCCATTCTAATCCCTATTAAATTACATCCCTGGTCGTTTTAGGCTTGAATAAAAGCCTTAAAACAAAACCCTAGGTGTATTATTCACCATTCTTCACCATAAGAGTTTCTTGAGAACACTAGAGGAGGGAGAAAAGCAAGCGTTCTTGATTTTAGCATGAAGACCAATTTGAGTTTGATTGTTTCTTCTATCCCCAGATATATTAGGCTTACTAAAGTGTGGAACTATATCTGTTCACATTCCCCTTTCATGTTCTTGAGTCAAGATTTCGGAAAAAGACTTGAGATTTGGGAAATTCTATTATTCTAATACTAAATTCTTGCATTTATTATGAATTCTCCTGATAATGTATGATGTACTTGCTACATTGCATGATTTATTCTATGAAATTAAAGTAAAGTTTATTACTTGACAGTATAAACCCTAAATTGCATAGTTCTATGAAATTTTATAAATGTTACAAAGTTGAGGTTGAGTTTGAGTATCACAGTGAGTAATTTGAGTATGGTTGAATATAAAAAGCCTGTTGCATTTAGTAAAATACACTGCTATATATGATTATCTTGCTTGCACCTACATGATGAGTCAAATTAAGTGTGTTTAAATGACCGTATGAGTCTAAGTCGAGTTTGACTGTCTGCATTGATTGACTAAGTTGATGGATAACTGAGACGAGTTGAGATGAGGTAACCTAATGAGATTGAGATTTGGGTTGATTGACTGAGCATTAAGGATTGAGTTGATTGATGAGTTGAGCATGTTGTAGTCTTGGGAGGAGCATCGAGCACCGAGCTAGGAGCGAGTAAACATTTATTTAACCAATAGAACTATGTTGCCAGCGTAGGATAGTTGTACAACTCGTTCTGGCAACTTTTTTCCCAAAAGTGGACATGTACCATGGATCCAAGAGAGAGTTGATCATCCTTTACTGCGACAAGTTTAGGACGAATGTGGTAATGACATTGCCTTTGTTGCGATCACCAAACTAAAGGTGATGGGATTGGATGTCGATTAAGAGAAACTCTGAAGCAACCTTGATTGAGCATGATATTTTAAACTGAGTCTATTTTTATTGAGTAATTTTAAAAACCATTATTTCCTTTAAACTTGCATGTATTGAGTTGAGTATGAGTTGTTGAGTCGAGATGAGTGAGTTGATCCTTATTTTCTCAAGCTATTTTACATACTAGTATATTCTATATACTGATGTCCATTTGGACCTACATCGTTTTATGATATAGATACAGGTGATAGAGGATTTCAGCCCGTGCACCGTTGAAGTCTAGATCAGTGTATTCTTGAGTTGGTAAGCCCTCCTTGCATCTCCAAAGGAGCCCTTTTTATCTTTTATTTCCATTTAGTACTTTATTTTCTTTGATTTGGGGTGTCCATGGCCTGTCATGGCACCATCTAGGTTGTTGAGTAGAGGCTTCATCGACACTAAGTAGAGGATATTATTGAGTATTTTGCATTTCCAAACTTATTCTTATGAAGCTATGAGATAGTAGAGTCATTTTTATCATTGATGATGTCATAATATCTGAGTTCTTCTTTCGCTGTTGAGCTGATGTGACAATGAGGCTAGGTGGTTCTCTTGGGGAATCAATAATGGTTCTTCAAGTGTCAGTCAAGCAAGGGTACCCTCTCGGGGTATGACAAACTTGGTATTAGAGCAAAGAGTTGAAGAGTCCTAAGGAGTCTATGAAGTGTACTCTAGTAGAGTCTTGTTTATGGGTGTGTTGTTCACCACTCTTCATAAGTAGGAGCCTATAGAACATTAGGAATTATTACACTTTCTTGTATTCTGAGTTTGTGCAATAGAGTTAAAACTCTACAAAACTCTCTTCTAACTCGTGCATTATGCACTTGCAGATCATGACTCCTGAATGAACTATGACCCAAAGGAACACTCTAATTAGTAATGCTGAGAACCCTGCTCTAGAGGTGCCTCCCCAGATGGAAATGAGGGGTCGAGGTCAACCAACAAGAACCATTGGTGTTCCTATGACATCTACCGCTCCACCTGCTCCTACTACAGAGGTTGATTTCAACAGAGCTATCACCATGCTCATCTAGTTGACAGGTGCCCAAAAGGGAACCAGGGCTCACAAACTCCTAGGTCTAGCACTCAAGAGTCAATAGCTGCCACCAGGCTGAGAGACTTTCTGAGAATGAACCCATCAGTCTTCACTAGGTCAAAGGTTGAGGAGGACCCTCAGAACTTCATTGCTGAGATGTGAAAGGTGCTGAAAACTATGTATGAGATTGAGACTAAGGGAGTTGAGCTTGTTGTCTATCAGCTTAGGGACATGGAAAATGTTTGGTACGACCAGTAGGAAGAGAGTCGAGGTGAAGATACTGAGCCTACTACTTGGGATGATTTCGAGAGTGCCTTCCTCGATCACTTCGTCCCTCAAGAGTTGAGAGAGGCAAAGGTTGAGGAGTTCATGAATCTGAAATAAGAGGGGATAACTGTTAAAGAGTACAACCTGAAATTCATCTACCTGTCCAAGTATGCTCCAAATTGGTTCAGGATATGAGAGCGAGTTTGAGGAATTCGTATCTAGGTTAGGTATACATGTGAAGAGGGAGTGCAAGGCAGCATTGCTGATCCCAGGTATGGATATTTCCAGAATGATGGTTTATGCCCAACAAATTGAGGAGGATAAGAAGAATGACAGAGAGGAGCATCTGAGTAAGAAGGCCAACTCAGCAGGGCCTGAGCCCTATCAACCTAAGAAGAGTAAGGGAGATAAGTCCTACATTCAGAAGAGGTCCTTTATCTATGCACCATGTTCATCCAGTGCACTAACCCCGAGCCACAAGTATGATAACAAGTCCCAAGGTCAGCCAAACTTTAAGGCATAAGGTGCACAGTGTTAAACTAGTGTGACTCTTGGCTCTAGCAGGATGCATGTAGGAGAATGTAGAGATGGAGGGAACGGTTGCTACCAGTGTGGTCAGACAAGCCATTTTTAGAGAGAGTGTCTTGTGTAGGGTAATAAGGCCCAATCCTTTACCGCAACACCACTAGCAAGGGGTAAACAGAGAGGTACTGCACCACGGGCAGGTGGTGGGACAAATCGCCTGTATGCGATGGGAACCGACAGGACCAAGAGGTTGCACCAGATGTTATGACCTGTATGCTTCGAGTTTTTACCTTTCCTTGCTATATGTTACTTGCTCGGGGTGTGACTTGTTCTTTTGTGATGCCATATGTGGCTGGTAAATTCGAGATCCTTCATGAGTGTTTTCTTGAGTTGTTTTCTATTTCTACTCCTGTTGGTGAGTCCATTCGAGCTGAGAGAATCAGTAAAGATTGTATGGTGTCTATCTATCATCGAGATACTCTTGCTGATTTGATTAAGTTATAAATGGTTGATTTCAATGTAATCCTTGGTATAGACTGGCTTAAAGCTTGCTATGCCTCTGTTGATTGCAAAACCTGAACAGTAAAACTTCAGTTTCTGAATGAGTCTGTCATTGAGTGGAAGGGAGATTCGGTTGTTCCAAAGGGTAAGTTTATTTCTTACCTCAAGGTCTGGAAACTGATATCTAAGGGATATATCTACCACCTCATACGAGTTAAGTCTGATGATATTGAGCCCCCTACTCTTGAGTCTGTCCCGATTGTGAGAGAGTTTCCTAATGTATTTTCCAAGGATCTACCTAGAGTCCCTCCTGATAGGGAGATCGACTTCAGAATTGATATTCTTCCTGACACCTAGTCTATTTCTATTCCACCATATAGAATAGCCCCTGCGGAGTTGAAAGAGTTGAAGGAGCAGTAAAGGGACTTGCTAGAAAAGGGATTCATAAGGTCGAGTATATCTCTATGGGGCATTCTAGTCTCGTTCGGGCAAAAGAAAGATGATTCCCTAAGGATGTGTATTGACTACCATCAGTTGAATAAGGTGACAATCAAGAATAAGTATTAACTTCTGAGGATTGATGATTTGTTCGACCAACTTCAAGGTGCTACTATTTGCTCTAAGATAGAATCCAGATCAGGCTATCACCAATTGAAAGTGAGAGAATGTGATATCCCGAAGATGACTTTTCAAACATGATATGGTCATTTCAAGTTCTTGGTGATATTATTTAGATTGACAAATGCACCTGCGGCCTTTATGGACCTGATGAATATAGTATTCAGACAGTATCTTAACATGTTCGTGATTGTGTTCATCGTCAATATTTTGGCGTATTCCAGAGATGAGGAGGATCATGCCAATCACCTCAGAATCACTTTACAGATTCTCAAAGATAATGAGTAATTTGCAAAGTTTTCTAAGTGTGAGTTTTGGCTCAAATCCATGGCTTTCTTAGGCCATATGATTTCTGGAGATGGAATTCGAGTGGATACCCAAAAGATTGAGGCAATCAAGAACTGACCAAGACCAACCTCACCGACAGAGATAAGAAGTTTTCTAGGATTGGATGGCTCATATTAGAGGTTTGTTGATGGATTTTCTTCCCTATCTGCATTGTTGACTAAACTGACTCAGAAGAAGGTCAAGTTTCAATGGTTTGATAAGTGTGAGAGAAGTTTCCAAGAGTTGAAGATGAGGTTAACTATTGTACCATTGTTAACCTTGCTTGGTGTGATGGATGGATTTGTCATGTACCGCGATGCTTTGAGAGTGAGATTGGGATGTGTCTTGATGCAGAGAGGGAAGGTTGTTGCCTTGGCTTCTAAAAAACTTAAGGTGCATGAGAAAATCTATCCCACTCATGACTTGGAGTTGATGGCAGTAGTGTTTGCTCTCAAACTATGGCTCCACTATTTATATAGAGCACATTTTGATGTATTCACAGATTACAAGAGCCTGTAATATGTCTTCACCTAGAAAGAGCTTAACTTCAGGCAGATGAGATGGATGGAGTTGCTCAAATACTATGACATAAGCATCCTCGACAATCTAGGTAAATCTAATATGGTTTCTGATGCTCTTAGTAGGCTATCCATTAAAAGCACCACCCATGTGGAGGAGGAGAAGAGAGAGTTAGCTAAAGAGGTTCACAGATTGGCTCGATTAGGGGTTTAGTTAGATGAATCAGGAAACGAGGAGTTCTTGTGCATAATAGGTCTGCATCATCCATAGTAGTGGAGGTGAAGGAGAAACAGGATCAAGATCCTATTTTATTGCAGTTGAAGGAGGATGTGCAAAAGTATACATTGATGGCTTTCGCCAAAGGAGGAGATGGAGTGTTGAGGTATCAAGGCAGATTGTGTGTCCCAAATGTTAATGGTGTTCAAAGGAGAATAATGGCAGAGGCCAAAATTCTAGATACTCAATCCATCCAGGGTCTACCAAGATGTATCATGACTTGAGAGAAGTCAACTGGTGGAGTGGGATGAAGAAGGACATTGCCGAGTTCGTTTCCAAATACCCAAATTGCCAACAACTTAAAGTTAAGCACTAAAGGCCATGTTGATTAGCTCATAATTTTGAGATTCTAGAGTAGAAATGTGAGATGATTAACATGGAATTTATCATAGACTTACCGACATTCTGCAGATAGCATGATTCTATTTAGGTAATAGTTGATCGGATGATAAAATCTGCACACTTCTTGGCAGTCAAGATGATTGACTCAAGGGCCTGGTGAAATCAAAAACTACGAAGAGGAATTCATAATGAAAAACTACCGCAAAGGAATACACCCAACTTTACATAAAAGAGATTGTTAGACAGCATGAAGTCCCTTTATCTATCATCTCAAGTAGAGGAGCCCAATTCACTGACCCAGTTTTGGAGGTCTTTTTAGAAGGGTTTAGGTATGAAGGTGCATATTAGCACTTCATTTCATGTGCACATGGATGGCTAAGTAGAGCGAACAATTCAGACCTTGGAGGATATGTTGAAAGCCTGCCCTATTGACTTAGGTAATTGGGCTGACCACTTGCCTTTGATAGAGTTTGCTTACAACAATAGCTTCCATTCGAGCATTCAGATGGCCCCATATGAGGCACTCTATAGGAGGAGGTGTAGGTCGCCGATAGGATAGTTTGAGGTGGGTGAAGCAGAGTTGATTGTACCACACTTGGTTCACCAAGCTATGGAGAAGATAAAGATCATTCGAGAGAGGTTGAGAACTGCACCGAGTCGACAGAAATCCTACAAAGATATCAGAAGGAGAAACTTAGAGTTTGAGGTCAATGATTAGGTATATTTAAAATTCTCACCCATGAAAGGTGTGATGATGTTTGGAAGGAAAGGAAAGTTGAGTCTGCAGTACATTGGACCTTACCAAATCGTAAAGAGAGTGGACAATATGGCATATGAGTTAGAACTACCATCAGAGCTAGTAGTCATCCACCCAGTCTTCCACATTTCTATGCTCAAGAAGTGTTTGGGAGATCCACATTTGGTTGTGCCTATCGAGAGTATTGGAGTGAAAGGTAGTCTGAGTTCTGAGGAGATTCCTACCCAAATCTTTGATCGTTATGTTCACAAGTTAAGAATAAAAGAGATTGCATCTGTCAAAATATTGTGGAGGAAACAATGCATAGAAGAGGCTACTTGGGAGGCGGAGGAGGATATGAAAGCCAAATACCCTTGTATATTCGTTCTTGCAGATGATGAGAGAGTTGATGGTAATGAATCCCCTCTAACTTTTTGAATTCCCATTCCCTGAGTTCATCTTTCATTCCTAGTATGATAGATGATAGAGTTCTAGAGACCGAGTGAGGAATGATGTGATGTATTGACTGTGCATTGGTTTGCTTGTTGAATTCCTTGATTTATTGATTGCATGGGTGAGAGGAAAGCTGGTTGACTATTTAAGTCCATAGAGAGACTCATGTGTTATCCTATATCCCTAGATTTCTCATCATTTGAGGATGAATGATTCCAAGGGGGGAGATAATGTAACACCCTCTAATTCTTTTTACCTAATCTGGAGTAGATGCACAAAGGATGCTGAGAAAAGACTTAGAAAAGCTGCAAAAGAAGGTTTACGGAGGCCATTTACAACTCGTAGAATGGGTCTCGTAAAACCCCAGATAACATGGTAAATTTTCTAAGTCTGAGGACTATATACATGAAGGTATACAACCCATAAAGTATTCCACGGCCTATAGGTTGGTTTCATGAATTGATGGTCCAAATATCAAACTTTTAGTATCTTGAATCACGAGTTAGCAAATGACTCATAGAACGATTTACGACTCGTAGAGGAGGTTTCATGACAAATTCCAGTAACTCAAATTTCAAGACCCTTAGTTTACGAGAGGTCATCTATGGCTCGTAGAAATGTGTACGACCCGTAGATGGGGTCCATAAACTTAGGCGATAGTTTTTCAGAAGGGTATTTTTATCCATTCCAATCACTATTTAATTAAATCCTTTATTGTTTTAGGCTTTAATAGAACCTTAAAACAGAACCCTAGGAGTATTATTCACCATTCTTTACTATAAGGGTTTCTTGAGAACATCAGTAGAGGGAGCAGAGTCGAGTTCGTAATTCTAGTACGAACATCGATTGGATTTTGATGGTTTCTTCTATTCCCAGGTATGTAAGGCTTACTAAAGTGTGAAACTACATTCCTTTGCATGCCCCTTTTATCTTCTTAAGTCAAGATTTTGGAAAAAGAGTTGAGATTTGGGAAATTATATTACCCGAATACTAAATTCTTGCATTTATTATGAATTCTCTAAATAATATATGATGTACTTGCTGCATTATATGATTTTTGCTATCAAATTGAGGTAAAGTTTATTAATTCATAGTATGAACCCTAAATTGCATAATTTTATAAAATTCAATGCATGTTATAGAGTTGAGGTTGAGTTTGAGCATCTGATGGGTAATTTGAGTGTGGTTGAATATGAGAAGACTATTGCATTTAGTCACATACACCACTATATATTACTATCTTGCTTGCACCTACATGATGAGTCAAATTGAGTGAGTCTAAATGAATATATGAGTCTGAGTCGAGTTTGACTGTCTGTATTGATTGACTGAGTTGATGAGTAACTGAAATAAGTTGAGATGAGGTAACCCAATATGGTTGAGATTTAAGTTGATTGATTGAGCATTGATGATTGAGTTAATTAATGAGTTGAGCATGTTTTAATCTTGGGAAGAGTATTGAGCATCGAGCTGGGAGCGAGTAAACATCTACTTCAACCCACAGAACTACGTTGCCAGCGTAGGATAGTCATACAACTCGTTCTGGTGACTTTTGTCCCAAAAGTGGACATGTACCATGGATCCAAGAGAGAGTTGATCATGCTTTACCGTGACAAGCTTAGGACGGATGTAGCAATAACGTGGCCTTCATAGTATATCACCAAACAAAAGGAGATAGGATTAGATGTCAGTTAAATAAAACTCCTAAGCAACCTTGATTGAGCATGATATTTTGAACCAATTCTATTTTTACTGAGTATATTTTAAAAGAATGTTTTACTTTAAACTTGCATGTATTGAGTGGACAATGAGTTGTTGAGTCGAGATCCGTGAGTTGAGCCTTATTTTCTTGAGCTATTTTACATACTAGTATATTACATGTATTGACGACCATTTGGACCTGCATCATTTTATGGTGCAGATACAGGTGATAGAGGACTTTAGTCCCTACACCGTTGAAGTCTAGATCAGTGCACTCCAGAGTTGGTGATCCCTCCTTGCACCTTTAGAGGAGTCCTTTTTGTCTTTTACTTCCATTGAGTAGTTTATTTTCTTTGATTTGGGGTGTCCATAGCCTGTCATGGTACCATCTAGATTGTTGAGTAAAGGATTCATAGACACTGTGTAGAGGATATTATTGAATATTTTGTATTTCCAAACTTATTCTTTTGAAGCTATGAGATAGTAGAGTTATGTTTATCATTGATGATGTCTTAATATCTGAGTTCTTCTTCTAGCTGTTGAGTTGATTTGGTGACGAGGCCACGTGGTTCTCTTGGGGAATCAGCAGTGGTTCTTCAAGTGCCGGCCATGCCAAGGATACCATCCTGGGTGACAATGTAGGTCCGAAGGACGTTAGTACGTGTAATGAATGGTATGTAAAATAGCCAAATTCAGGAACTTAGGATAAGACACTATACTCAAAGTAACTAAAACATGTCTCAAAATAGGATAGCATAAACAATAAATTAAGTGCATGCTGAAAGTTAAAACATATACTAAAACTCTGTATGTAGAAACTAGATTACTCTTGCTTGGGGAGTTTCTCTAACAGACAACCATCACTATAAGCTTCGTGATCATACAATGTCTTGCCCACGATGTTAATCCTTCCCATACTTTGCCAAGGTAAGGGACAAAAACTAGGGGAGTGGATCCATCCCAAAACAGGGTCATCCAGTGGCAATTGAGGAGTTGTACTATTGATATAATTCTATCCTACATCGACTACATGGCTTATGAGTTCGAGTTATTATTACTCTCACTCATATCGGTGCTTAATACTACTCCCAAAATAACTTTTATAATGCTCATAAATTTAAGAGTAAAAGTTCTCAAAATGCCTTTTTAATTTTTTGGGATTTAACCCAACTTTAACTTTTCTTAAAGGCGGAATGACTTATTAGGCCCTATACTTGTCCCCATTTGTCACACAGACCCTTCTACTAAGGACTTTGCCAACTGAACCCTCGTACCCACAAAAATGCAATATTTTAAACATTTTTTTCACCTAAGCATGGTGTGTTACAAATGAATACACGTAATTTTGCACAACATTTTAAAATTCCACATAGGAAATGACATGTTAAACACATTTTCACATAGCAACAACCTTTCCCTTTCAAAAGTTTCTTCCGGTTTTTTTAGTTAGACAAAAATAATCCATCTCCATTCCCCAATCTACAATCACCATCTCCATTCCCCTCATTCTTTTCTTCTTCATTTTGGTGCCCTCTCCTTTCACTTGCTTCTATTTCAAAAATGTACTAAGCACTATTAAAAACTTTTCTTTATTGAAGAATATCTTGATGCTAAAAGAAATTATTAGATCTATCACTTATAACTTATAGCACAATTTCATTTATAATTTGGGGAGAAAGAGAAAGGGGGAAAAAAAGAACGGAGATGGGAAGGAAGAAAGAGAAAAATAATCACCATCTCCATTCCCATCATTGTTTTCTTCTTCATGTTGGTGCCCTTGAAGATGGGAAGGAAGAAAGAGAGAAAATAATCATCATCTCCATTCCCTTCATTCTTCTCTTCTTCATGTTGGTGCCCTTGGAGATGGGATGGAAGAAAGAGAGAAAATAATCATCATCTCTATTCCCTTTATTCTTTTCTTCTTCATTTTGGTGCCCTCTTACAAACTTTCCTTTGTTGAAGAATATCTTAATGCTAAAAAAATAAAATTATCAGATCTATCACTTTATAAATTGTATTACAAGTTTATTTGTAATTTGGGGAGAAAGAGAAAGTGAAAAAAATGGAGAAGAAAAAAATGGAGATGGGAAGAAAGAAAGAGAAAGAAATGGGGGAGGGAATTGGGTGGGGACAAAGGGGAGGGTGGTTAGGAAAAAGTAGAAATGGATTATATTTATTTATTAATTTTTTTTGGTCTTTTTATTTTCTTTTTCTTCTTTTCTGAATTTTTTTTGGGGTCAAACATGGTATTTCATGCTCTTTTTGTGCGTGAAATCATACATCCATGCCAAGTCAATAACTAAGATGTCACACATAAGCTTATTGAATAGTCAGAGGGGTTTATAACGTTGTGTTTTAGTGGGTACGAGAGTTCAGTTGGCAAACTCCTGAGTAGAAGGGTCTATGTGATAAAAGGGAACAAGTGTAAGGACCTCCCAGGTCATTCCGCCTTTCTTAAACTTTTCTTAGGTTGTTTCTTTTCTCTAAGTGAAAGTTTTATCAATGCAAAGTGTCTCAAAACATAATCTTTATCACTTAGCTATCTTGTGATTACGGAGGCTTTAAGTACTTCTTAAATTTTACTCAAAACTGTGGACATAATAGCTTTTCATTAAATATATAGGGTTATCACAAATGCAACAATAACTATAGATCTTATCTTAGTAGCTTAATTTAGTTGTGAAATCCGTAAAGACCATGATTTATATCAAGAATTATACATGAATGTTTTGATGAAATTCACTAATGATGCAAAAAAATCTGATCTCAACTGATAAGCTTGATCTTAGGTAGAGACTAGTAATTAAAGATACTAAAACAAATGTATGATAACTTTTGGAAGGCCTTACAGGGTGAAAATTGACAAGTTTTGGCTTAAAGGGTGAGAAAAGACAAAAATACCCATCTTTAAAATCACTACTTGGGTCATCTACGAGACCATGAACAACCAATATAGACCCATCTGTAAACGTTTAGACAATTTTTGGGCTCTCTGGATCACTTTCACGAGCCCATTCTACGACTCGTAGAAGGTTCTATGACCCTAGATTGGTCCGTAAAGTCTGGGACCAAAATTTGATGTTTCAAGACTTTTTTCCATGATTTTGCAGATGGGCCATACTTTATTCTACAACCCATAGAGGGGTTTAGAAATTCATCTCTGCTCTGGCAATCTTCAGTAAAACGACCATAACTTTTGAGTTTGAACTCCAAATGAGGTGAAATCAGCTGCGTTGGAAAGATAATTCAAAGGGATTTCATTTGGTAGATTATGAGAAATATATTTCTTTGTGGGCTAAGATTTACAATCATTTAAAATTTACTCTTGCATAATCTAAGACTAGAAACTCAATTTATAGGAAAGTTTTGAACTCGACTAAGTACTAGAGGACTCTTATGACCTTAATACACTTCCCACATATAAGAGTGAGGCTTAAAACATAGGTACATGGTAGAATAGAATTATGGAGTGTCACATAGCTAATGTTAGAATGAAAAAGTTTTGATGCATTGACAAACTCTTTGATGGGACTTGATCACATCTTAGAGTGAGCATAGTATCTAGTTGATAGTGACCCTTTTTGCAAATAACTAATTCCAATAGTGCTCAAGTATTGGCAGTATGGAAGGCTCGCTAGCCAATAGTATTGCTCCAAATGGTGTGGACTAGTGTGTAGTCCCAAAAGGTTGTTATTCCGTAATTAATGTTGTTGATATATATTGAAAATCAAAAGAGAGATGATTATCACTTCCACAATACTCACAACAGAAAAATCAATCTTGCTATACTGGAAATATACTAAAGAAACAACTATGGCATCAAAGGCTTCCATTGTTCATCTAAAGCTTTCTTTAGACTTATTTCCTTGTTCTTAATTTGAATCAGATCCTTTTTGTTAAAGGATTTTGTAGTTTTGATTTGAAGTTCTTTTAGGGTGTCTTGATTGTGTTCTTAGCTTGGGGTAGCTAGGAGTTGGTTGCATTGTTGCGACTTAGCTGAAGAGAGTTTCACTTGCTTATAAGGGAAAAATGAATTTGTGGATCAATCGTTAAGATTGCTAGGCTTGTGACCATTTTTCTCTTTAGAGTTAGTCTAAATTTGGGCTAAAATCCTATGGATCAGGTAGTGATTTTACCACCCTTAAGCAAGGAGGTTTTCCACTCTAAATCTGTTGTGTTCTGTCTTTCTTGTTATTTGTGTTAAGGGACTTGGTCCCTTGGTAGAGTAGACTCTTGTAGGCCAACAAGTGGTATTAGAGCAGGTTTTCTCTAAAAGGTTAACACCTAGAGAAGATCTTGTTGAAAAATGACTGCTCCTACTAATTTGGAAGAAGGACAATCAACTACAAGACCTCCTCGTTTCAATGGATAATTCTATGGCTAGTGGAAGGCAAGAATGCATGACTTTTCATAGGGAAAGATAGTGAAATTTGGGACATCATTCCTGATGGTCCTTATGTTCCAATGAATGAAGAAAAGGATAGTGATGTCACTAGGCTTGTTCCCGAAACTAGAAGGGAGTGCAATGAAGCTGATTGAAAGAAGGTAGAGAAAAACTATCAAGCTAAGAAAATTCTTATCTGTAGGATAGGACTTGATGAGTACAATCGTATCTCTGCTTGTGAGACTGCTAAGAAGATATGGGACTTCTTGAGAACAACTCATGAAGGCGCTACTCAAGTGAAGTAGTCGAAGGTTGATCTGTTGACAAACCAATATAAAAACTTTTCAATAAAGGAGGGTGAATCTATTCGAGAAATGCATACTAGGTTCACCTCAATAACTAAGGAGCTCAGATGTTTGGGAGAACCCATTAGCATAAGCAAAAAAGTCCAGAAGGTTCTTAGGGTTCTTTCTAAGTCTTGAGAAAGCAAATTTGATGCCATCACTAAAGCAAAGGGCCTGAAAACCTTCACTATGGATGAACTCATTTGCAATCTACAAACCTATGAACTCAACAAACAGCAAGATGTTTTCAAGAAAGAGTTGAAGAAGGACAAGTCCTTGGCTCTCAAGGTGAATCCCAAAAAGACAGTGACGGGGATGTTGATAAGGCCTATTTGACTCGAAGATTCAAAAGGATTCTAAGGAAAAATGGATTTCAAAAAGGAGGGTCAAGCAAGCTTGCTAGTCCTTCTAATATATGCCATAAGTGTGGAAAACTTAGACATTATATGAGAGATTTTCCTATGCTCAAACAAGAGAACTAAGACTATGGAAAATTTGGTGGAGATAAGAGAGGGGCCCGGTATGTCATAAAACCAAAAGAAACAATGCTGCTGATGAAATTATGAGAGAAGCTATTAGTGTATGGGAAAATTCCTCCAGTGATTTCGATGACTCTGAATTCCCTGGTGATGCTTCAATAATAGCCACAAATAATGACTAAAATGTGTATAACTCAATGGTTACTTTCATGGCATAGTCCACTGAAAAGAAAGAAGGTGCTAATGAGGTAACTCTTGATGACCTTAAACAAACTCTTGATAATCTCTTAAGTTGTTGAGAAAATTGGTTGTTGTGTTGATTGACTCACTGTGTAAATTAATCACTGAAAAAGATGCTTTGAATAATTCTTTAGTAATTTTTAAAGATGAAAAAAAATCCTTTTAGTAACTCAATTGGTTGATTTGGAAGATAAGTTGAACACTATAGGGTCAGAGGACATAATGTTAAAGATAAGTTCATGAACGGTCCATAGCTCAGCTGAAAGGAAACAATGAAACCAGTAATTTACAGCTTGAATTGGAGGAGAAGCTAAAAGATGCTGAGTTGAAATTGAATTTAGCCTTAGAAAGAAATTTTGCTCTAGAAAGGCACCTGGTTAGGCTAAAGAAGAATTGAATAAATATCTCCAATGGACCACTTCCTCAAAGATATTAGACAATCTCACCAATTGGAATTTCAATGGTGGGAAGGGTCTAGATTATGTGAAGAAAGAGCATCAATATAATACTCATAGCAAGTATGTGATTGTGGTTGATAATCTTCTCTATGTTCACTGTGGAAGAAATGAACATCTTAAAAGAGATTGTAGTACCTTGAAAAGGGCTGAGGAAAGTTTGAAGAATTATGCTAGTACAAAGAAATCTAAAGCCAAACCAGGTCCTACTCTAAAACCAAGGACTGGTTCTGGTGAAAAGAAAATAGTTCTACCTTTTTGGCCAAGAAAATCACTTGTTGCTGATCTCTTTTATCTAATTATTGGGGACTCAAACTCAAATGGGTTCCCAAATCTAACTAGTGATGTGTGTGCAAGTGAGTGGAGGAATATCTTGTCAGTGTTAGTATATGGATAGCGAATGCTTAAAGCATATGACTGAAGATGTTGAAAGCTTCCTCTCACTAAAGACACTTTAAGGTGGAGGTGTCTTTTTTGGCAATGGCAAAAATGGTTATACTATAGGCATTGGAAGAACTGGGAAGTCATTAGAACACACAATTGTGAATGTCTATTATGTCAATGGTTTGAAGTATAGCTTATTGAGTGTGTCATGGATTTGTGGTAAGGGAAATGAAGTGAAGTTTTGTTTAGAAAATTGCATAGTGACAAAGCTGACTTCTCAAGAAGTAATTCTTATTGCAAAAAGGGTTGGAAAACACGTATGTAGCTGATCTCAACTCTCTGCAAAGTGATAAATTTACATGCCTCAGTGTTCAAAGTGAAAACACCGAGTTGTGGCACAAATGACTTAGTCATGTTAGTCTATCCCTCCTGAAAAAGCTTGTAGCTAGGACCTAGTCTGGGGTTTATGAAGTTTGCTGACAACAAAATTTGTGAAGCTTGTGTAAAAAGAAAACAAGTCAGATCCTCCTTCAAGCAGAAGAAGAAAGTCAGTACTACAAGTCCCTTGGAATTGGTTCACATGTGTCACGACCCAAACTAGGGCCTAGATGTGACACGGCACATAGGGACCCCGAAGGAACCCCAAGCAAGCCTCTTAACATATCCTTACACATCCTTGATCGCGAAAACAATTAAACAATAATAAAATAGTAGAAATAAGGGCATAGGGACTAAGCGGAAACCTTCATTTCACAAAAAACATCAAGAGAGTCAAGCTTATGGCATCATTACATACTTGTCCAACAACACCTCTAAACATAGCACTTAGCAGGGGCCAAAACAAGCAACCGGGCTCCCCCTCATAGTAATGATAATAGTTAATCCAAATATATGAGATGTAATCTAAACATAAGCATGGGAGAAGATAGATATTGTCCCCGGACATGAGGACTTACCAAAAGATATCTTAAGCAATCCATCTAGACACATGGAGGAGAATTAATAAGCGCTCCGATTCCTACACGGTGATATCATGTAGGCATAAAGTATGTGTTAGTACGTTTGAATGTACTAAGTATGGGGGATGAAATGCAACAAGAGGTAGACAAATAATCAAAATGCATAATTAGATAATAACTAAGCATATAGCAATATGGCAGGCATGCATGATGTTTGAAGTAAAACATGCGTGAAAATTTTCAAACTTGTTTAACGCAATAAGGTGATGATTAGACTATCCAAATACCTTGTAATAGAAGGTGAGGGATATAGGCCATAACCCCTTCTAGTAGGTAATGGGTAGTACATGAGGGTAATAAGATAGCATAGTTCAGAACCCCTACATGTAAACATAAGATAACGATAACACATGAGGATGGGAGGTAGCATAGGTCATAACCCCTACATGTGAGCATGAGATCATACATAATACTGAATCACATATGTGGGTGAGTCGTACAACATAGTTCATAACCCTTTGACATAAGTACATTACATAACTTCAAATCATACACGAGGGTAAGGAGTACAACATAGCTCATAACCCCTTCATGTAGATATGAGTAAGTGAGTAGCATGGATTCGTACATGAGGGTAAGGTGTACAACATAAATCATAACACTTACATGTAGAAATTGGCCTTGTATTAAAGCGTGAGGCATATAACATAGTTCATAACCCCATCTAGTAGACTTTAACATAAACCTTCACATAAGAAATCAATATGTCATAAACAACCGAGACTCGTAGAATCATATATAATTTCATGATTTCAAAACATATTTAGTCGACCCAGCGTTCAGTTACGAAATGGAACATCCTTCACTATACTTGTCCGAGATAACAACATCAGTCACATGACTTGTAAAACATGCAATAGACCATCAATAACTTAAGAGTCATTAACCAGACATTTTATCAAACACTTGACAAGTGTGAAATGCTAGTTTAAAATCATTTAATTCAAGAGTGGAAACATTTGAGGAAAAACAAATGTAAAACCACCCATTAATACTTGATAACACCCTTAAGAAATATACATCAAAACCCTTCATCAAACCCCATATTGGATCTTAGATTCATAGCTCAAAACATGCTAGTCACAAGTTTATGAAACCCCAATATAGTTTTGTAGTCAAATTCATAATATGTAATACCCATAAGTAAATCAACTTAGAATCATACAATTTAGGTGAAAAGGAGAATTAGGCACCAAGGGTGAAAGGACCCATTGGTTGAAACCCACATACCTTAGACCTTGAGTTCCTTGGAATTGAGTTGGGAAAGAATGCAAGCTTGGAAGTGGGTCTTGGAATCCGAAATTGTTCTTGCATTTCCTTGAATTTTTATTAGGGTCTTGGTGAAGGCTCTTGAGAGAATTTGAGAGTGTATTTTAGATGAAAATAATGAGTTTGATTCTTTAGAAGAGGATTTAGGTCTTTTGGAAAGGTTTAGATAGCATTAGAAGTCTAAGAAGCTCATTAGAGTAATTAGAATTTTCGAAAACGTCATTAGTGAACGGATGGAAAAATTGGCAAAGTGTTTCCTCACTGGAGGCTTGACTTGTCATGTGCCACTCCACGGGTCGAGTAGGGAAGAAGTTAGCTTCATCATCACCTTGACGAACCACTTCACGGGTTGTGTGGTGCTTCACAGTCCGTGTAGTGGTACGTTGCACAACACATGGACAATAAAATGTAGCCAAGACACTTCACGCCCCATCCCCATGAGCCGTCAACCTTCACACAGCCAGTCAAGTGTACCCGTGCCACCTTACTTAGCCAAAATGCCCCTCAAGCCAATCTTGCCTCTCTTGCACACCCCCACGACCCTCCATACGGTCAGTGGCAAGCCATACGAGTAGTGCAAGTGGCTGTGTCACATCCCTTAGGATAAAATGGCCTTTTCCAGCCCCAACCCATCCAAATGGCCCGTCCAACACTTCACTGGTCGTCAAGCTATCCGTGCGATATCACTGCATAGGAGGGTCTCATGAAAACGATCATAACTTCTTCATCCGACCTCGGAATGAGGTGAAACCAAGTGCATTGCAAAAACTAACTTAAAGGGCTTTCATTTGATATAATGTGGACAATCCAGTTCCAAGTGTGCTAAATTTATGCTCATTTAAATTTGACCCTTGCATGAACCAACCCCTAAAACTTAACTTGGAGGTAAGTCTTGAACTTGTCCAAGTACTAGGGGTCTCCCATGACCCTAATACACTCTCCACCTAAACAAAAGGCTTTAAATGTCAAAGAAAATTAAACAAAGAAACCAATCATGGAGACGTTAGCCTACAAGGATGCAACAAAAGCACTTAAACATGATTGTCAAAAGGTTCCAACATGCACATCAAAATTACCATAAAACTTTGTCAATATAAACATGAATGCATGCAATGACATAGGACTGAAACCTAAGGACTTGGAATCATAAAAAAAAGGACGTAACGTGTTATCATAAGGTTGAATAGGATGAAAGAGATATGGATATTGCTTCTCCATCTCTGCTCTATCTCCCCGAGAGATACTTTCAACTTGATGATTCTTCCAATGGGCCTTGACGAATAATACATCCTTATCAATCAACTTCTCCACCCTTCTATCCAATACCTCCACTAGGACCTTCTCCTAAGCCAACTTATCCTACACAACACCCACAACCTCAAAGAGTTCTATAGCACTAAAGTCACCAATACATATCCTCAACCTAGAAACATAAAGAACCGGATGAATCATATCCATATCCATAGGCAATCCCCATTCACATGCAACCTCACCAATCCTCCTCAATATTCTACAGGGACTCACAAACCAAAAACTAAATCCCCTTTCTTGGCAAACTGGACCAGACCCTACATGGGTGCGACTTCCAAGTGAACTTAATTTTCAACAAAAGCACACATAGCCTACCGTAGTACCAAATGACACCATCTCCCCTTTGGAAGACAACCTCCATGTCTCCACCTTACACCAAAGCATTCAATTCTAACAAGGCGGGGTCAGTTTCTTGCTTTGCTTTAACCTCATCATCCAAGAAAGATTTTGAACCATCAACTACCACAATATCACCATTATCAACTTCTTTCAACCTAACTCCCAATCTAGCCGATCAATGGACCTCTCTATCCACAACATTTATTTCAACAAAATCACAAGGTGAGACCTAAATGCAGCATGACTACAGAACAATTCCCATAGACCCTTCTAGCAATAATAAACTCACACAACCATTCAGGACAGAAAAGAATCTTACTAACAACAAAAGGAATAATGAGAGGAATAGGGACCTCAAGAGCCATCAAAACGTGCACAAAAAAATCAAAGGAAACCTCAACATACCAAGAGCAACATCGGGCGTTTCATCAACCCCTTGCCTCCCTTGAAGAGCATAGAACCGACTGTTCCTTGGGGCATCTACCATGAGGGTGAACATCTTTATCTTTGCCTTGAGTATGAGGACAATCTTTCCTCTTATGCCCCTCTTCTCCATAATGGAAACAAGCATTGGTGTCCTTCAAATATGGGCCTCTATGAACCTTACCACATGCTGGACACATAGAATCACCTCTATCTTTAAGACATTGGAACTTATCCTCAACACGAGCCCTCTTGGCCTCACTACTCCTCCTCTTACCATTTGAGGTCTCGGTAGTTGAGTCGTCAATGTTGTTACTGCTTTGGCCAATACCCATAGAGCATTGTGAACCTCTGCATTTAATATATCACTATCCTGAGTAGCTTGAGACATATACTAAAATATGACAGTTAGTGATTAGTAATAAGCCCTAGGGGACCTAACTCTATCATATGATATAAATCATGAAGAAGGGAAACTGTTCCTAAAACGCATCATAGTGTATCATTCATAGTCGTGGCATGCTTCACAACCATGAATAAGACTCTAATCGACGTATTGTGCTGGACTCCCAGGACTATTAACAACCTAGTGCTCTGATACCAAGTTTATCACGATCCAAACTAGGGCCTAGATGTGACACGACACATAAGGACCCCGAAGAAACCCTAAGCAAGCCTCTTAATATATCATTACACATCCTTGGTCTCGGAAGCAATTACACAACAATAAATGAGTAGAAATAAGGGCATAAGGACTAAGGGGAAAACTTATTCTAAAAACATCAAGAGAATCAAACTTGTAGCATCATTACATACTTGTCAAACAACACCTCAAATGTAGCACTTAGCAGGGGACAAGACAAGCAACTAGGCTTATCCTCATAGTAATGACAATAGGTAATCCAAATATACAAGATATAATCTAAACATAAGCATGAGAGAAGATAGATATTGTCCTCGGACATGAGGATTCACCAAAGCCTATCTTGAACAATCCGTCTAGCCACGTGGAGGAGAATCAATAAGGGCTCCAGTTCCTACATGGTGATATCTTGTAGGCATATAGTATATGTTAGTACATTTGAATGTACTTAGTATGGGGAATACAATGCAAGAAGAGATAAGCACATAATCGAAATGCATAATAAGATAATAACTAAGCATATAACAATATGGCAGGCATGCATGATGTTTGAAGTAAAACATGCTTGAAAATATTCATACTTGCATTACTTGTTTAACACAATAAAGTGACATAATTAGATCATCCAAATACCTTGTATCAGAGGATGAGGGATATAACATTGGTCATAACCCCTTCTAGTAGGTAATGGGTAGTTCATGAGGGTAAGAGATACCATAGTTCAGAACTTCTACATGTAAACATGAGATAGTGAGTAGCACATGACGGTGTAAGGTAGCATAGGTCATAACCCCTACAAGTGAGCATGAGATAATACATAATATTGATTCGTATATGAGGGTGAGGCGTACCACAAAGTTCATAACCCCTTCATATGATTACATTATTAACCTCAAATCATAGTTCATAACCCCTACATGTAGAAATTGGGCTTGTATTAGAGGGTGAGGCATACAACATAGTTCATAACCCCATTTAGTAGGCTTTAACATAATCCTTCACATAAGAAATCAATAATTCATAAACAACTGAGACTTGTAGAATCATATATAATTTCATGATTTCAAAACATACTTAGTAGCCCACAATATCATGAAGTCACATGACTTGTAAACCATGCAATAGACCATCAACGACTCAAGAATCGTTAACCATACATCTTATCAAACACTTGGTAGGTGTGAAATGCTAGTTTAAAATCATGCAATTCAAGAGTGGAAATATGTAAGGAAAACCCAATGTAAAACCACCTATCAATACTTGGTAACACCCTTAAGCAATATACATCAAAAACCTTCATCAAACTCCATATTGGATTTTAGATTAATAGCTCAAAACATGCTTACATAGTCACAAGTTTATGAAATCCCAACATAGTTTTGTAGTTAAATTCATAATATGTAATAACCATACGTAAATCAACTTAGAATCATGCAATTTGGGTAAAAAGCAAAATTAAGCACCAAGGATGAAAGGACCCATTGGTTGAAACCTACATACCTTAGACCTTGAGTTCCTTGGAATTGAGTTGGGAAAGAATGGAAGCTTTGAAGTGGGTCTTGGAATCCAAACTTGTTCTTGAGTTTCCTTGAATTTGTATTAGGGTCTTGGTGAAGGCTCTTGATAGAATTTGAAGTGTATTGAGATAAGAATAATGAGTTTGATACTTTTGAAGAGGGTTTAGGTCTTTTGGGAAGGTTAAGATAGCATTGGAAATCTAAAAGGTATTAGAGTAATTTGAATTTACGAAAATACCATTAGTGAACGAATGGAAAAATAGGCAAAGTGTTGCCTAACTGGACATTTGATTGGTCTTCTGGCACTCCACAGGTTGTGTGCAGTGCCGGTGAGATGAGTCTTCGGCGAAAAAATTGGAACTGGAACACTTGGGAAGAAGTTAGCATCATTGTCACTTTGGCGGACCACTTCACGGGCTGTGTGATGCTTCATGGTCCGTATAGTGGTCTGTTGCACCATACTTGGACATAAAAATGTAGCTAGGCCACTTAAAGCCCCAGCCCCATGAGCCTTCAACCTTCACACAGCCAGTCAAGGGTGCCCGTGACACCTCACTTAGGCAAAATCTCCCCTCAATCCAATCTTGCCTCTCTTGCACACCCCCACGACCCTCCACACGGTCAGTGGCAAGTTTCATGGCCCTTTCCACTGTCCTTCTCACATTCCTTTGGCAAAAAATGGCCTTTCCCATCCCCAAGATATCCAAATGGCCTGTCCAACACATCACTGGTCGTCAAGTTGTCCGTGTGACATCACTACATGGGAGGGTCTCACAAAAGCGATCATAACTCCTACATCCGACCTTGGAATTAGGTAAAAACAATTACGTTGCAAAACTAACTCAAAGTGCTTTCATTTGACATATTGTGGACCATCCAGTTCTAAGAACGCTAAAAGTTATGCTCATTTAAAGTTGACCCTTACATGAACCAACACCTAAAACTCAACTCGGAGGTAAGTCTTGAACTTGTCCAAGTACTAGGGGTCTCCCATGACCCTAATACACTCTTCACCTAAAATAATGAGGCATGAAACATGGATATATATGAGCATGGATGTACAGGGTGTCATAACATGGATTTATGTGGACCTGTTCAAATTCAAAGCAGAGATGAGAATTCTCTTTATATATATATATATATATATATATAAGATATAAAATAAGATAAGATATGATGTTCCCAAAAATAGAATAGCTTGAATATTCCCAAAACAGAATAGTTAGTGAAAAAATTTTCAATAGTACTTAAGCTTTGCAATAGTAGTAGCATAGTGACTTATTGATCTTTTCATAGTTACGTCTATTATTAAGAATTTAGCAGGGAACGTGCAACGCAAGTACACAGGACTAGTAACATAGATATTGGTTGGACATATATATGATTCTTAAGAATTCATATGCTCGATGCTTGACATAAATAAAAGATTGAAAAAAAATGAAAGCTGATATGACCATCTACATTCAGCTTTTATAGGAGTCTCTACTATATTCTTTCGTCAAACAATAGTTATTCAAAACTATGCTACACTTATTTTGCTACTATTTCACGATAAAATGTATTTTATGAAGCGACATAAATAAGATTTACTATATTCTTTTATGTAAAATTGTTTATTCAAACTTTTGCTATAATTATTTTTGTAAAAAGAAGATTTTTTTAATTGAAACATTGAATGTTGTTATAAATAATTACTATTATTTTACAAGAATATGCACTTTCAGACTCTGTAACATGCAAAACATGTGTCGTGGCATATAATTATTATTAGTCTTCTTTATAGTTTCGGGAAAATAACTAATGTTAGGACCATCCACATTCAACATTCATAGAAGAGTCAATAATATTCTTTCATGTAAATTTGGTTATCCGATTTAGACACTAAATAATATTTGATAATTTGTATTTTCAGACAAGACATACACGTGCGACACACATGCGGTGAAACTAGTATAAATTTAATTAGGTGAAAATAGGTTGTTATTATAGGGGTCAAGAAAGTGAGAAAACTAAGAGGAAATTTTAAATTTTTGCTTAATTTGTATGTCCTGAAAGGGAAAAATCAACTAGTGGTTAACGTTTTATGGGAATCCTTTAAATTGCTTTACTTTTTATCATCTGCATATTATAATATTTCCTATTATAAAAATGTTGCATAGACTAACGCCAACTTTAGATTTACCAAATTTGTTACTATTTGTAGTCTTGTGAATTAGGGTTCCGAAGAAGGAACAAAGAGATAAAATTCAAAGTAGAGAGACTAGCAGTTCCACCCAAACTCTTCATTCTTGAGCCAATTTGTCCCAAATTATTTATTTCATTCAAATATGAGTTCTAGCAGCAAGAAAAGAGTTTTTAAGCCTTGTAATGAACCAACAAATAAGAAAGCTATCTCCAAAACATTTGGGGTTGAAGATAGATATGTAGGTGTTGGAGATTTGGGCTTCAACTCTAATCGAAATGAGGGATGGGTTGTGCGTGCTAGGAAGTCCTAGATCAATGACAGAAGTAGCACTGTTGGAAACAAGCAATGGATTTCTCAAAATCCCATTTCAAAATCTTGGAGTTATCCAGATGTTATTGAGAAATAGGGATTGCGTAAAAATATTGGATCATCCAATTCCCTCGTTTTTGATGATGATATGGCCTATGAATCTAATGGGGATGGAAATGAATTGGATTTTCCTGATGATGACAGTGATGAAGATTGATTTCTGAGTGCCGATGAATTTAATGTGAAAGAAAAGAGTTATGGGGAGAGCAAGAAAAATGATTCGTTGAAGAAATTTTTTTGAAATCTTGACAAGTTGGATATTACCAAGATTAATGATCCTGAACGATGGTGGCACTGCCGTGCCTACAAAGGTGGTCCAGGTGAGATTGCATGTTATACAGCGTTACAAACATTGATTTCCCACACAAAAACAAAAGATGGATCAAGGATTAAATTATACAGAGAACTCGCTCAACTTTTGGTGGAGGAGCTGCGTCTGAGGGGAACTCCTACACTACCTGCAATTGTGGTGTATAGATAATGGGATGGTATTGAATCAGAAAATAAGATAATATTGTGGCCACCAATGGTGATTATTATCAACATGGTACTTGAGAAAGATGACAATGAAAAGTGGATTGGAATGGGATATCTGGAACTGCGTGAGTATTTCAGATTTTACACTTTAGTCAGAATTGTTTCATATGGTCCACGAGGCCATCGTGGCATCAGTATGTTGATTTTTGAGGATACATGGAGTCTTTTCATCTCAGTTAACAATTTTCTTTGAATGGAACATGTAGGGATGCTTGGAATGCAATCCAGTTTGCTTTTACCCAGTAGAAATACATAAGTTTTATGGTTACATGGCTGAGAAAACATATTCTTAATTATGCAGTTGTATGTGATGAACAAAATGAACTTTTAGCAAAGAAGGTTTTGGAAGTGGGAGCTAGTCTTTTTATAGAAAGGCACTTAATGAGAAAATTGTAAAACACTTGTGACAATTTGTATTCGGTAAAAAATACAAAAAGAGAAAGAGAGGAAATAATTAGAAGGTGGATCTCTGATGAATGTTGATGATATTAATGTTTCTAATATTGAAGAAAACAAAGTAATAACAGTCATGAGGTTAAAAATGTTGTTTTATCATATAGAGAATGCAAGTTGAGGAGTAGAAGAAAAAATGGAAAAGAGACTAAAGAAGGCAAAATTGTACTCATAAATTAACCCATAACTTTAGTACAGTTTTGACTTTTGCCTTCATTAGTCTCTTTTCCAATTTCTTTTCTACTCTTTCTCCTCAACTTGTATTCTCCATTTGATAAAACAAGATTTTCAAACTCATGATTGTTATTTCTTTGTTCTTCAATATTAGGCACATTAACATCATCAACATTCATCAGAGATCCATCTTCTGATTCTTTCCTCACTTTCTTTTTTTTGTATTTTTTTTCCGGAATACAAATTGCCACAAGTATTTCACAATTTCCTCATTAAGTGGCCTTCTTATGAAAAGACTAGCTCCCACTTCCAAAACCTTCTTTGCTAAAAGTTCATTATGTTCATCACATACAACTGCATAATTATTTTAAAGCTAATCAATTAGAGTTGAATTATGTAAATAGGTAATCCATGCATATTCATTATTTTTATTCAAAAAAAGTAATGTAAGAATAATCTTTTATTATATACTTAGTATAATAAAAATTAATGTCAAATTATTTATTTCATTAAAGAAATATAAAATTATTGTTGTTTATATTTAATAATAAATTTTACCAAATTGTATTATCTCCAAACAATTTTATTGTTATTTATATCCAATAATAAAATTTACCAAATTGTATTATCTCCAAACAATTTAACTAACATCTTAATGATAAATTATTGTAATGACCTATCCTCATCTTTATGGATAGGTTAATGGGAAAAAAATTGGTCAAAGAGTAGTAACTTAAAAATTTTGACCATAGGCTAGACTAGAATGAAATATGAGTTATGTAAACTTTGCTAACATTCATTAAAGTATTGGGGGTTAATTTATGAGTTTGATCTTTCAAGGGGATAACCAAAATAATAAGGAACTCATGAGGCGTTACAAAATCTAATTTGGGTGAATAGAACTCTTCTAATTAATTTTAGCGCAAAGGGTTGGTTTTAGACTATCAAGATTTGAGAGTCTCTTGCAATATGAAAGTTTGGAACACAAAGTCCAAGTTTTTTACACTATGCAACCAACCATGATGGGAGGGTCCCCGTTAGGATAATGTGTAATGACCCTGAAGGTCATTTTTTACCTTTTCAGAAAAATACCATTTTTACCCCTCTGAATAGCTTCCCTGGGTTATATTTGAATGGTTTTAGAAGTTGATTTTTGTAAGTCTTGTAAAAATTTGAGTTTTTACTAATTAAAGAAGTGAGATTTGGATGCTCAGTTTCCAAATTTTAAATTTTTGAGTCGTTCGAAGATTCAAGTGTCAAAATAGAATTCTGTCAGTGCCATCAGCTCTGAAATACGAAAATCAGTCTAGGAGAGTTGTTCAAGCCAGATATAGAGTTGTTATATGGATTTTAGGTCTAGAGTTGAAAATCTAATTAATGTTTGACTCAAGTTTGACTTTGGTCAACAATTCGAGTTTCAATACTCGGGTTGAATTTCTGATGGTTCTAATAGTTGCGAGAGGTAATTCGAGTGCTAGAATGAGTTTTGTCAAAAGGACTGCCTTAATTCCAGCACCTATATTAAGGATTTTTCAGATAAAAAATTTGAATGTCTTGAGGTCAAAATGTTAGACCCCGTACTCCCGTTAAATGAAGGATAACAATTAATTGGAGTCGGAAGTCCTCAATGGGATTAAAATAGGAAAGTTTGGGACCTAATTGATCAATAG
>JAOTQR010103218.1:0-28226 GCA_025774065.1 Solanum ossicruentum | reverse complement strand
TCATTTGAGTTGTTACTTCATATACAGTATTTCCTGCCTTACATATTCAGTACATTATCTCGTACTGACGTCCCTTACAGGGACCTGCATTTCATGCTGCAAGTACATGTGCTAGTAGATCTCCCCAGTAGGTGTGCAAGACATCCAGCTGTTCCAGATTTCTTGGGAGCTTCGTATCTAGAGCTTATATTTTTGTATTGTATAGTTAGTTGAGGCGGGGCCTGTGCCGATCCTTACTGAAAACCTTTCCTTATCTAGAGGCTTTGTAGATTATGCAAATTAAAGTATGGCCATGTCTCATACTTTAAACACTGTGGCCCTAACAGCCTAGCCATATGCATTTCCTTTTGGCTTGTTATCACCGTTTATTTTCTTAAAGACATATCAAATGTAGAAATCCCTTATAATATGTATAAAAAGTACATAGACAAAAGTTGGTTCTACCGGGCCTTATCGGCAACGAGTGTCAGTCCGCCCTAACGGGACTTTGGGCATGATAGATCCTAAGATGATGGAGTTGATTAGAAATTGGCCTAGACCTTTAACTCCATTGGACATTAAAAGTTTCTTGGTTTGGCGGGTTATTATCAGAGGTTTATAAATGGTTTCTCTTCTACTACATCTCCTGTGACTAAATTGACTCAAAAGAAGGTGAAATTTATATGAACCGATGAGTGCGAAAAGAGTTTCCAAACATTGAAAAATAAGCTTGTCTCCGCTCCTATCTTAGCTCTTCTGTAAGGGTTGGAAGGATTTGTTGTATATTATGATGCCTAAAGAGTTAGTTTGGGATGTATTTTGACACAAAATAGTAATGTGATAGCATACGCCTCTAGATAACTTAAGGTACACGAGTAGAATTATCCCACCCATGATCTTGAATATGTGTCTATGGTATTTTCTTTGATTTTGGCGTCACTACTTGTGTGGGGTTCATGTTGATGTGTTTACTAACTACAAAAATCTCCGATATGTGTTCACCAAAAAGATCTTAACTTGAGACAAAGAAGGTTGATAGAGCTCCTTAAAGATTATGATATAAGTGTGCATTATCACCCTGGCAAGGTTAATATTATGGCCGATGCTTAGGGTGTCTATGGGTAGTCTAGCTCATGTTGATTATAGTGGTAAAGAGGTGGCTAGAGTAGTTCATCAGTTGGCTACATTAGGGGTTAGGTTTGATGAAGTTAATGATGGTGGTGTAGTGATTGTTGATTGTTCTAAATCTTCCTTAATTGAGGAGGTAAAGGCAAAATAAGATCTTGACCCGCCTTGCCAAAGTTGAAGGCCTTAATGAGAGATGGTAAAGTGGAGGTCTTCTCCTAAGGCGGAGATGGTGCCCTTAGGTACTAAGATAGATAGTGTGTGCCAAATGTAAATGATTTTAGAGAGTTGATCTTGAAGGAGGCCCATAATTCATCCTATTCAATTTACCTCGGTTCTACAAAGATGTATAGAGATTTGAGAAAGGTGTATTGATGGGGTGGTATGAAGAGAGACATTACTAAGTTCATATCCGCATGTCACAATTGCCAACAAGTGAAAGCCGAACGTCAAAGCCTGGGTGGCCTAGCCGAAGACATAAAGATTCCTACTTCGATGTGGGAGGAGATCAACATGGATTTTGTGGTTGGGTTGCCTAAGGCTAGAAAACATTCTGACTCTATTTGGGTTGTTGTGGATACAATGACAAAGTCGACTCACTTCTAATAGGTTAAAACTACTTGTGGTGTCGAAGATTATGCCAAATTGTGTATACATGAGTTGATTAGATTGCATGGGGTGCCGTTATCTATCATTTCAGATCATGGTGCTCAATTCACTTCTCACTTTTGGAGATCCTTTCAATGAGGTCTTGGTACCAAGATTAAGCTTAGCAAATGGTTGGTCAAGCTGAGAGGACTACCCAAACCCTTGAGGATATGCTTATAGCTTGAATTTTGGAGTTTAAGGGTAGTTGGGATGAACATCTTCTACTCATCGAATTTTTCTACAACAATAGCTACCACTTAAGTATTGGTTTGGCTCACTTTGAAGCCCTTTATGATAGGCGTTGTAGATCCCCAGTTAGGTGGTTTGATGTGGGGTGAAATGACTTTGCTAGGTCTGGATTTTGTCTTGGAAGCCTTGGAGAAGGTGAGGTTGATAAGGGAGAGACTGAAAATAGCCCAAAGTAGACAAAAGTCCTATTCTGATGTTAGGAGAAAAGATGTTGAATTTAAGGTTGGTGATTGGGTTTACATGAAAGTCTCACCTATGAAGGGTTTGGTTCGATTATGCAAGAAGGGGGAAGTTAAGCCTAATATTTGTAGGTTCTTATAGAGTTTTGAGAAGGTAATGTAAGGTTGCTTATGAGTTGGAGTTGCCTATGGAGATAAATATGGTTCATCAGGTCTTCCATGTGTTTATGTTGCGAAGGTGTGTGGGTGACCCAAGTGCTATAGTGCCCTTGGATGTTGTGGGTATGGTAGAAGATAATTTGACTTGTGAGGAGGTCCCGGTGGACATTTTGGATAGATAAGTGAAGAGATTGAGAAACAAAGATGTAGCTTCCATTAAGGTCCTTTGGAGGAACCAACAAGTTGAAAGTGCCACATGGGAAGTTGAGCCGAACATGAGAAAGCGATATATCTAGCTCTTACACTCTACTCTGGCCAAAGGTGGATATGATTTCAAGTCATAAGTTTCAGCTCTTATATCATTTTTCATGCATTCATGTTTATGTTGACAAGTTGATGGTGATTTTTGACATTCATGTTGAGATTTCTGAAATGATATTTAAATGGATTTGTTGCATTCATGTCAGCCTAAAATCTACATGATTACTTCTCTTGTATATGTTTCTTTGACATTCAGGGATGAATGTTCCCAAGATGGAGATATTGAAATGCCCCAAAAATGTGCCTCGAAAATACCTATAATTGTAATTTCCATATATCAAAAAATTCATGTGTGATATCAAAAATTTAACTTCATATTCTCAATCAAGGGGAAAAATTGAGTGGGGAATGGGTATAACCTTGATTTTTGAAGACCCATCGCGATAAATGTTTTCCCCAAGTCTAAACCCATCTTTTCGCAAAACAATGGCCATTAGCATGGCTCCACGACACGGAGCTATCGCGGAGTAATATTATCACTTCCTTAATTTTCCTATTTCGGCCTAAGGCATTGGGGTCTTGGCCCATGCCTACGTGTAAAAACACTTATACTTGGCGATTTTTCAACTCTATATTACTCAACACACTCTCAAAACCCTCTCCAAGTCAACCAAATATTTCATCTAAATTTAAGTGTCCCAAGCTTCATTCTGGATCTCAAGAACTCTATTAAAGCTCTCAAGTCTACATTAAGGAATCCCCAAATTTAGGTATGTGGGTTTCGTCCATTGGGTCTTTTCACCCAAGGAGCCCAATCTTCCTATTTTATGAAAGTTGCATGTTTTCAAGTTATATTATCTATGGGTATCTTGTATAATGGATTATAATCTTGAAAGATGTTGGGGTTTTACGAAATGTTGATTAAATGCATCTCTATCTATCTCAAGCTTATACTATGAACTGATTTTGTCTATTGAGACTATGTATGTTTTGAGCTATGAAATTATGATCTACTATGAGATTTGATGATGGATTTCAAGGTATCTTGCATCAAGGTTTTACAATATGTTGGTGGGTTGATTTTCATTAAGTTTTCTCATATGATTTCACTCTTGAATTGCATGATTTTTGAATACGCATTACATACCCACCGAGTGTTTGATAAAATCCCAAGTTAAGAATTCTCAAGATATGTATGTTTTACAAGTCAAGTGATTTCATTATGAATATGGGCTATCAAGTATGTTATGAATTCATGAAATTATCTATGATTATGCAAGTATGAAGCTAAGACCTATTATCAAGGTTTTACCTCTTATGAGTCATTCATGTTAAAGCAAGGGTTCATGTATATGATCTATTCTCATGTTTCAAGTTAGTTTCACCATTAGAGGTCAAGCATGTTTAAGAGCTACTCATATCATGTTTCCATGTTTCTTACAAGTTATTAAAGTAATGATTATTTCAAGTATTCCATGGGATTAGAAGTAGCACCAATGGACTGGATGTCAGACTGGACTATCTTCAAGGGTCTATACTCCTTTCCTCAAACTATGTGCCAACATAGGATTATACTTTACCCTTGAAATACTAGTGGATCCATTTAGTACACTTTATCATGAAATCCATCCCAAAATGGGATGGGCTCCCATAAGGGGGTTACTTCTCCGAAATGGGACGAGCTCCCGTAAGATGAAGTATGGTTTTACCTTGGCAAGTAGACCACCTCTTTATCGATGAGGGGTAATCATCGGGATTCCATGTTATAGCTCGCGTGGTCCTTCTTTTGTCGGTTAGGGTCTCTTCCCACACATGTATTATATCCTATGCAAGTTGAATGATTTACAAGCATGTTTTCAAGCATTGATCATGCATGCCATATTGCGATACACTTATCTATTGATTATTATTATGCATTTTGACTATATTTGCTTATGTCTTGTTTCATTGTACCCTACATACTTAGTACATTCAAACATACTAAGGCATACTCTACACCTGCATGATATTACTATGTAGGGATCAGAGTACCATTTGATCATCCTTGACGTGGATAATATGATCCTTTTAAGCAATCTTTGGTGAGTCCTCAAGTCCAAGGATACTAACTTATTACTCGTGCTATTTTGAGACCTTTTTTATGTTGAAAATTTGTTACTATGAGGGTGAGCCCAAAAAGTGTCTTGGCCCCAGCTACATTCCATGTTAGAGGTGTTGTTGGATATTATGATGTACTTATGCTATGAGCTTGACTCTTTATGCTTTTATGATTACCAAAGACTTCCCTTAGGCGCACTTCCCTTTTTATTATATCTCTTGATGTGGTTGAATTTGCTTCCGCGTCCAAGGATGTGTGATTGATATGCTGAGAGGCTTGTTTGGCTACCTTAGGGTTCCTATTCATCGTGTTACGTCTACGCCCTAGTCTTGGGTTGTGATAATATGCATCCACTTGTGGGAGTCCAAGAAGAGGGGAAAGGAAGAGCCATCACATCTACGGGTTACGTACTTGGCAAGAGTTGATTGCACTTATGGAGCTGACATATTGACTCCAAACTACTACCAAGAGGTACTCAAAAAGGTATTTATGTTGAGGCAAGGTACAAAAAGTGTTGAAGAGTATTATGAGAACTTGAGAATGAAGTCTAAAATGGAAGAGAACATGCAATGTACGGTGATCCAATTTGTCGCCAACTTGAGGTATGATATCTTAAATCATTGAAGTTACGCACTATGAAACTCTTGAAGTGGATTTCCATGGTGTCTCAAAGCTAGAAGTGGATTTGAAAGAAGAAAAGTCATACAAGTCCAAAGGTTTTTCAACTTCAACATGGGACAAAGGTCGACATAATTTGAAGACAACATCTTCTAGGGAGCAATCGAAGGGTGGTGATCAAGCTACTCAAGTCAAGCTTGATCACAAATCCAAGTCAAGTGAGGAACCACAAGGAGGTAAGTATGCTAAACCTAAGTTTCCTCATCCCTCTACAATCTAATGCTTTAGATGTCAAGAGAGGGGACATGTTGCTATTGAGTATCCTAATAGGAGGACAATTGTTGTTTCGGGATGGGTATAAGTAAGAATGAGGGAGATATATGTGAGGTAGATGCTTCTGATAATAAAGAACAAAGGTTGGATGACAGGGTCAATTTTGCTTCTTTCATGGGGAAATGAAAATATTTACCTGATAATAATGATGACTTGACGGTGAATTCCAATCTTTCACGTGTTGTGAGAAGAATTATGGGAGCCCTTTCCAAAGCAGAGCTTGATCAAAGGGAGAATCTATTTCATGCTAGGTGTAAAATTCAAGATAAAGTGTGTTCTTCAATCAATGATAGAGGAATTTGCACTAATGTAGTGAGTAGTTCTTTGGTATAACATATGGATATTCTAATAACAAAGCATCCCAACCCTTACAAGCTACAATGGCTCAACGAGAGTGGAGAAATGATGGTCCTCAAACAAGCAAGCATTTGGTTTAGTGTGGGTATGTACAATAAAGAATTGACTTGTGATGTTGTACTCATGTTGGCATGTCATGTCTTATTGGGGAGACCATGGCAATTTGACAGAGATGTTGTGCACCAAGGAAAATCCAACAAATACACTTCTGTGATTGAAGATAGAAAGTATATTCTCGCACCTCTCACTCCACACCAAGCGAGTGAGGATTATCGGGCTATGAAGGAGTTTTCGAATAATTAAATATGTCATAGGAAAAGGAGGATGGTAGAAGTTTCAAATGTATTATCAATACCTATCTTTTATTGCATGCTAATCAAAATAATAACACTTTTCCTAGTATTGTTTGTTCTCTTTTGAAGAACTATGGCAAGCAACACAAGCATGATGTGGAGTGAATTTATGGACAATGTCTTGTTTGTAAGCATGCCAAATCCACAACTTGGCCCCAAGGTAAATATACCCCTCTCGCTACTCCTAATGGCCCACGGATGGGTATCTCTATGTATTTTGTGTTGTGTATTCCTAGGACTAAAAGAGGACATGATAGCATATTTGTGGTAATGGATATATTTTCTTAAATGGCTTATTTTATCCCATGCCATAAATGTGATGATACATCCCATGCCGCATCTTTATTTGTCATATATGCTCTTCAATTGCATAGAGTCCCTAAATCCATTGTTAGTGATAGGCGTTCCAAACTTCTTAGTCATTTTTAGAAAAGTCTATAGGGTACACTTGGTACTAAACTAATGTTCTCTATGTGAAAGCCTGTAGCTGTATGCTCTTATGTATCCATGTTTCAAGCCTCATTTAGCTAGGTTTGGGGTGTATTAGGTTAATGGGAGATTCCTAGTACCTAAATGAGTTCAAGACTTCCCTAAGAGTTGAGTTTTTGGTGATGGTTCTTGCAAGGGTCAACTTTAAACAAACATAACTTTTAGCACATTTAGAACTGGGTGGCAGACAACATGTCAAATGAAATCCGTTTAAGATCTCTTTCCAACACACTTGGTTTCACCTTATTCCAAGGTTGTATGGGGGATTTATGACCTTTTTCATGAGATCCTCCTGTGTAATGATGTCACACTGACAGTTTGACGGGTAGTGTTGCCTTGGATGGGCCATTTGGATGGCATAGAGCTTGGAAAAGGCCATTTTGGCCTAAGGAATGGAAAGCCCTTTGCGTTAGCGTCACAATGCACTTGGGTTTACCGTATTCTGATGTCGGATGAAGGAGTTTTGGTCATTTTCATGAGACCCTCTTGTGAAGTGGTGTCAAATGGACAGCTTGACAGCTAGTATGGCCTTTCATGGGCCGTTTGGGGAAGCTGGGGTTGTAAAAGGCCATTTTTGGCAAAAAGTAAGGTGACATGGCCAGTGGGATGGGCAATATGGCACGCCACTGACCGTGTGGATGGCCACAGGGTGTGCCAAAGAAACCTTGTTGGACTTGGGGAAAATGTGGCTAAGGTTGGTGCCACGGGCACTGTTGACGGGCCGTGTGGAGGGTGAAGACCCGTGGCACCTGGTGTGAATGGCCTGGTCACATTTTTTATACTAATGGCACCTGGATATGAGTGGCATCATCTAATTTTCTGCACTATGTGTGGTACAATGGACTACTAAATGGACCATGAAGCACCACACGGCCCGTGAAAGTGGTCCTTCAAAGTGACGTCGACGCTAAATTTTTCACAAGTGTTCCAATTCCATTTTTTTTATCTATTCTATTTCAAGGAAACTCCACATGACCCGTTGAGTGCCATACGACTAGTCAAACCTCCAGTGAGGCCACCTTTGCCAAATTTTCCATCCGTTCACTAATGGCATTTTTATAAATGCTAATTATTCTAATAACCCTTTTTTGACTTCCTAGGCTATCTTAACCTCACCAAAAGACCTAAACCCTATTCCAAAGGATCAAAATCATTACTCTCATATCAAATACACATTCAATTTTCTCAAGAGCCTCCCTTAAGACCCTAATACAATTTCAAGGAAACCCAAGGACAAGATTGGATTCCAAGATATTGTCCAAGCCTCCATTCTTCCAAATCTCAATTCCAAGCAACTCTAGACCTAAGGTATGTGGGTTTTAACTATCGGGTCCTTCCACCCATGGTTCTCTAACCTTTTATTTTACTCAATTCGCATGATTTAAAGTTTATTTCGCAAATGGGTTTACTAGTATGAACATGTCTATGAACTATGTTAAAGCTATGTAAAGTTGTGACCATTTTGCTATGTTGTGAGCTATAAATCTTAGATCTACTGTGAAATATGATGAGGGGTTGTGATGTCTATTGATTGAGGGTGTTGAAAGGTGTTGATTGATGGTTTTACAATGGATTTTCTTGCTTGACTTCATCTCTAAATTGCATGGTTTTATACCCTCATTTCACACTCACCAAGTGTACGATAAAATGTCCTGTCGTTGTTTCTTGAATAATTGAAGGTCCAAAGCATGTCTTATGTTATGAATGATGTTATTATGATAAAAGAAGAGTATGTATAAGACGTTATGTTGATGATAGAAGGAAAGTATGTGTATGATATCTCTATATGTAGTGTTGGATTGACCATAGCCAATTGAAGGGTATGCCTCAATCACCATGGGAGGTAGGGGTGACCATCCTCTAACCTATTAAGGGGTTTGTACCTTGGCACTAGGGTGATGAAGCGACATCATCACTAACCTATCAAGGGGTTTGTACCTTAGCACCAGGGTGATGGAGCGGCATCATCACTAACCTATCAAGGGGTTTGAACCTTGGCACCTAGGTGATGGGTGGCATCATCACCAACCTAACAAGGGGTTTGTACTTTGTAAATCTAGCTTGGTCATTTCCACACATATGTTATCTATATAAGCATGAGTTACTTAAGTATGTTTTACTCAAGCATTGATCATATATGCCATATTGTTATATTATGCCTATTGCCTATTGTTATGTAGTCTTATTATGATACCTATCTCTTGTTGCATTGCATCCTACATACTTAGTACAATCAAATGTACTAATGCATACTCTTACCTATATGTCACCATGAAGGAACGGAGCCCAAGTTGATCATCCTCCTCCTCCACGAGGCTACTTCGGTACTACTCAAGTTGGTTGGTGAGTCCTCCACTTTGGGACCTTAGTCTATGTTTCTCTTATTATGTATTGAGACACATATGTTCTATTTTGACTATGATGGGAGCCCGGTTGTTTTGTCTTGGCCCCCGCTCTTATCTATGTAGTGGAGGTATTTGTTAGACATGCTATATATCTATGATATATAAGCTTTGACTCTTTGTCTCTTGATTACGATGTTATGCAAGTTTTGCCTTAGTCCCTTTGCCCCTATTCTTACTCCTTTTTTTTTATATGCTTCCGTGACCAATAATATGTAATGATAAGTTAGGAGGCTTGTTTGGGATTCCTTCGGGTTCCTCATTTACTGTGTCACGCCTAGGCCCTATTTTGGATTGTGAAAAACTTGGTATCAGAGCACTAGGTTGATAGATCCTCAAAGCCCAACACACCGAGTCGATTAGAGTCTTATTCATGGTTGTTTTGTGCACCACAACTATGAGTAGGAGGCTGTGAGACGTTTTAGGAAATGTTTCCCTTCTTCATGTACTAAGTCGTGCTATAGAGTTGTAGTAAGTTCCCCCCCTAACGATTGTTTTTTTCTATGCTAGATCATGCCTGAAGCTCGAGGAAGAAGGGCCCAAACTCTTGAGGAGAAACCTACCAATGGTGAGCTCCGGGTCTCACTATGCTTGCCCAATTTGTGGCCAATCAAGTCAACCAAGGGGCCCAAGCCCCTCATGCTACTACTCAGGCAGCTAGGGTAAGGGACTTAACTTGGATGAATCCTTTGGTGTTCTACGGGTCAAAGGTGGATGAAGATCCACAAGAGTTTATTGATGAGGTCTACAAGATTTTGGTTATCATGGGTGTTGGGTCGAATAAAAAGGAGGAGTTGGCGACGTACCAACTCAAAGGAAGGGGGAGAAGGGAAATGGTAATGTGGTGGTTTGGGAGGAATTCAAATTGGCTTTCCTTAATCGGTTCTTCCCTCTTGAGCTTAGGGAAGCTAAGTTGGTAGAGTTCATAAATTTGAAGCAAAGTGCTATGAGTATGACGGAGTATGCCCTCAGTTTCAATCAAATTTCAAAGTATGCTCCTCATTTGCTGGCCGATCCTAGATCTAGGATGAATAAGTTTGTGATGGCATCTCCAATTTGGTGAGTGAAGAATGCTGGTCTGCTTTGCTAATTGGTGACACGGATTTGTCTCGGTTGATGACATATGCCGAACAAATGGAGGAGAAGAAATTAAGGAAGAGAAGAGATCATGAGGCCAAGAGGGCCTATTTTGAGGGTAAGTTCTAAAAGGGTGCTTAGTCTCATCATGGCCAAGAGTCTTCTCATTATTCTAAGGTGTGCTTTGCTAATGATTTCCCAAGGGCCCGAGGTGTTGAAGGTGTGGCTCTGAATGTTGGGTGTCCAAAGTGTGGTGAGGGTCATAGTGGCCCATATTAGAGGGGCACTAATACTTTTTTTAGTTGTAGGGAGAGGGGTCACAAAATGTTTGAATGCCCTCGGTATCGCAACAAGGGTAAATATGGTGAAGTTGATAGAGGGAGTTCTCCAAGGTGTAATCGTGTCTATGCTCTTCAAGGGAGGTAAGAAGTGCCCGATGTTATTACCGGTAAGTTGAAGTTTCCTTGGCTTTGATGTGTTTGCATTATTGGGGCCAGTGTATCATTGTTTCATTCTTTATTCTTTTTGGTTTCTAGAAAATCCACAGGTGTTGATCTATGTTCATCTTGCATTAGGTTTTTCGTTGTGACTTGTTAGAGTTGGTGTGGTGGTGTGTGGTGTTATACTTGGGATGGAATTGTTGCATGCATGTTGTGTCTTCATGGAGATTGGTTGATGTATACATTGGCTATGTTTATGGGTCTCTAGAATAGGGTCTTAAAACCATACCTTTATATAGGTCTCTAGAATAGGGTCTTAAAACCATACCTTTATATGTTTGTGGTGGTCTCTAGTGATCAGGTATTGAATTGTGTAGAGCTTGTGAATTATTTGGGGGTAGTGTTGCGAGTCTTGGAGGATGAGAGGTTGTTTACTAAAAGATGATAAGTGTGCTTTGTGGATAACAAGAAGGTGGTTAGAACTCTTTAAGGATAATGATATGAGTGTGCTTCAGTTCTTTTTCTGTTAAGGTTAGCATTGTGGTTGGTGCTCTAAGTAGGGTGCCTATGGGTAGCTTAGCATAAGTGGATAATGGTGGCAAAGAGGAGAATAGTGGGGTTAATCGGTTGGCTAGTTTGGAAGTCGGTTGAGGGAAGTTGGGAATGGTAGTATAGTGTCCTTGGTGATTCCGAATCTTCTTTGGGTTAATAAGTCTAGATTAGGAAAGGCCTTGATTCCGCCTTATTAGAGTTTGAAGTTTTGGTGAGAAGATGATAGAATGGAGGCTCCCTCCTAAGGTGGAGATGGTTGTTATTGTACCAAGTGGAGTAGGTGTGTTTAAGGTTGACAATTGAGTTAAGGATTGTGAGTCCTTATATAGTGTAGAGGGAGGTTGGTAAGGTTGCATAAGTTTGGGGATTGCCAATGGATATAGATATGGTTTGTACAGTTCTTAATGCTTCTAGGTGGATGGGATGTGTTGGTAACTCTAGTGCTATAACACTCTTTGAAATTGTGGGTGATATGAAGGACAAGTTGGCTTAGGGGAAGGTCTCGGTGGAGGCGTTGGATGGAAGGCTGGAAAGTTTGATTAATGAGGATGTGGTGTTCATCAAGGCCCCTTTGGAAGAGTCGTCTATTTGTATGTGTTTCTCGGGGAGCTGGTGCGGGCATGGAGAAGCAATATCTATATCTCTTTCATTCTATTCAAGCTTATGATGACATGTCAAGTCCTTTTTATGATTCCAAGTCTCAAGTCTCGGCCCTTATGTCATTGCATGCATTCATGTTCATGTTAATAAGATAATGAGAATATTGATGTACATGTTTAAATTTTCTTGAAAATCATGTTTATGTGCATTATTGTATTCATGTTTGGGCTAAAGTCTTCATGACTACTTTCCTTGTGTATGTTTCTTTGACATTCGGGGAGAATGTTCCCAAGGGGGAGATATTGTGACACCCCGTAACTCTATGCTCTTTTGTAACCATGTTTTAAGCCTCATTTAGTTAGGTTTGGGGTGTATTAGGTTCATGGGAGACTCCTAGTACCTAAACAAGTTCAAGACTTCCCTAAGAGTTGAGTTTTGGGTGATGGTTCATGCAAGGGTCAATTTTGAATAAGCATAACTTTTAGCACTTGCAACCGGGTGGCCCACGACATGCCAAATGAAATCCCTTTGATTTATCTTTCCAACACACCTGGTTTCACCTTATTCCAAGGTTGGATGAGGGATTCATGACTGTTTTCGTGTGAGCATCCTGTGCAGTGATGTCACACCGGCAGTGTTGCCTTGGACGTGACTTTTGGATGGCATGGGGATGGAAAAGGCCATTTTTTACCTAAGTGATGGGAATCTCTTTGATTTAGCTTTGCAACCACTTCGTTTCACCTCATTCCGATGTCGGATGAAGGAGTTTTGATCATCTTCGTGAGACCCTCTTGTGCAGTAGTGTCAAACAGACAGCTTGATGACCAGTGTGGCCTTTGACGGGCTGTTTGGGGCAGATGGGTTTGGAAAAGGCCATTTTTGGCACTAAGGAAGGGGATACGGCCTGTTCCATGGGTTGTGTGGCACGCCATTGACCATGTGGATGGCCATAAGGTGTGCCAAAGGAAGCTTGTTGGACTTGGGGAAAATGTGGCTAAGGGTGGTGCCACAGGCACTGTTGACAGGTCATATGGAACGTGAAGACCCTTGGAACTTGGGAGTGAGTGGCATAGTCTCATTTTCTACACTTAGTATGGTGCAACGGACCACTAAACGGACCGTGAAGCACCACACGGCCCGTGAAGTGGTCCTTCAAAGTGACGTCGACGCTAACGTTTTCTCAAGTGTTCCAATTCCATTTTTTTGTCTAAGTATTGTCTCAGGGCACTCCACAAGACCCGCGGAGTGCAACACAAGGTCAAACTTTGTCAAATTTTCCATCCGTCAGGCCACACTTCGACACATTTTCCATCTATTCACTAATGTCATTTTCGCAAATGCTAATTATTCTAATGACCCTTTTTGACTTCCTAGGCTATCTTAACCTCACCAAAAGACCTAAACCCTATTCCAAAGGATCGAACTCATTCCTCTCATCTCAAATGCACTCTCAATTCTCTCAATAGCCTCTATCAAGACCCCAATACAGTTTCAAGGAAACCTAAGAACAAGATTGGATTCCAAGATAATTTCCAAGTCTCCATTCTTCCGAATCTCAATTCCGACCAACTCTAGACCTAAGGTATGTGGGTTTCAACCAATGGGTCCTTCCACCCATCTTGCCCTAACCTCCTTTTTACTCAATTCACATGATTTAAAGTTTATTTCACAAATGGGTTTACTAGTATGAATGTGTCTATGAACTATGTTAAAGCTATATAAAGTTGTGATTATATTGTAACTTTCTATAAATTTCCCATTTGTCACTCAACGACAGAACCTTGCTTATTTCCTTTTTTGAGGACCGACGAATTGAATGATATTTCTGTTCAAATTTTTGCCTCTTCTTCTCCCTCTGAATCAAGCTATTCCTTGCAATAATGGTTGAATTCCTATTAGTATCCATGATAAAAGTCAAATCCTAGATGTAAAAATAGAAGATGCTGGAACCCCATCTCCATCGAAAGAAATAAGATTATCGCGAATACACACATTAATTAAGCAAATTTACCCAACGTAGAGGCAATCAAGAAAGCAACATAAGTGAATATATAAGCTATAGAAAACTGAGCTAATCCAACCAATCTTGCTTGTACAATAGAAAGGGCCACTAGAACTCTCCAGCGAATTAAATTGGCCAAAGGTGTGTGTTCATAATCCCATGCTAAAGTTTCAATCAATTCCTGCCAATATCCATGCCATGAAATTAAGAAAATAAATACAGTAGCCTAAACAAGATGTCTAAATAAGAACATCCATGCCCTTATGAGCTAGAAATATTGGATCTATTATAAGATTTGTTGAGGGGTTGTGATGTATATTGCTTAAGGGTGTTGCAAGGTGTTGATTGATAGTTTTGCATTGGATTTTATTGCATGACTTCATCTCTGAATTTCATGGTTTTATACCCATATTACACACCCACCAAGTGTTTAATAAAATGTCCTGTCATGATTTCTTGAGGAATTGAATGTCCAAAGCATGTCTTATGTTATGAATGATGAAAGAAGAGTATGTATATGAAGTTATGTTGACAATAGAAGGAAAGTATGTCTATGATATCTCTCTATATAGTGTTGGATTGACCATAGCCAATTGAGGGGTATCCTCAATCACCATTGGAGGTACGGTATGACCATCTTCTAACCTATCAAGGGGTTTGTGCCTTGGTAACCTATCAAGGGGTTTATACCTTGGCACCAAGGTGATGGGGCAGCATGATCACTAACCTATCAAGGGGTTTGTACCTTGGTAACCTATCAAGGAGTTTGTACCTTAGCACCAGGGTGATGGGACATCATCACTAACCTATCAAGGGGTTTATACCTTGGCCCCTATGTGAAGGGCGGCATCATCACCAACCTAAAAAGGGGTTTGTACATTTGAAATCTAACTTGGTCATTTCTACATATATGCTATCCTATATAAGCATGAGTTACATAAGCATGTTTTACTCAAGCAATGATCATACATGCCATATTGTTATATTATGCCTATTGCCTATTATTATGCATTCTGATTATAATGTCTATCTCTTGTTTCTTGCATCCTACGTACTTAGTACATTCAAATGTACTAACGCATACTCTTGCCTACATGATATCACCATGTAGGAACCGGAGCCCAAGTTGATCATCCTCCTCCTCCACGTAGCTAGTTCGGTACTACTCAGGTTGGTTAGTGAGTCATCCACTTCAGGGATATTAGTCTATGTTTCTCTTATTATGTATTGAGACACTCTTCTTTATGTTCCATTTTGAATATGAGGGTGAGCCCGATTGCTTTGTCTTGGCCCCCAACTCTTATTTAGTCACTTTGCCCCTATTCTTATTCTTTTATATTTTTTATATGCTTTCGCGATCAATGATGTGTAATGATAAGTTAGGAGGCTTATTTGGGGTTCCTTCAGGTTCCCCATTCGCCATATCACATCTAGGACCTATTTTGGTTCTTGACACTCTACTTCATGCCACCCTCAATTAGATGGCCAAATTGAAGTAGTCAATAGGACTCTTGGAAGTGTGCTTCTTTTCATGATTAGAGGGAACCCAACTATTTGGGCAGACCGTTTACCCTTGATTGAATTTGCATATAATCGGTCTTTCCACTCCTCTATTGGAATGTCCCCATTTGAGGCATGTTATGGCATTAAACCTTTGTTTCTTCTAACCATGACTCCATTATCTAGTGATGTTGTTTTGAGCCTAGATGCCAAGCAAAGGGTAAAGAAGATGATGAGCGTTCATGCGAAAGTTAAAGAGGCCATTGAAAAAAACAATTCTAAGGTGGCTACTAGAAAGAATTGGGGGAGAAAGAAAGTGATCTTCAACCCAAATGATGGGGTGTGGGTAAATTTTTGAAAATAGAGGTTTCTAAATGTTCGAAAAGGAAAGGTAAGCCCAATAAGAGATGGACATTTTCATGTACTTAAGATAATCAATGACAATGCCTACATGATGGACTTGCCAAGTGAGTATAATGTTCATAATGTTTTCAACGTTAGTGATTTATCTCCATGTGTTGTTGGTAAATCTTTAGATTCTAGGACGAATCCTTTTCAAGAAGGGGACGATGATAACATGTAAAGCATAGATGACACCAACATGAGTGGCATGTACCCTTCAAGACCATTTAGAAGGATTCAAACAAAAGGTGTCCAATACCTACAAGAAATGTTCATGAACAAGTGATAGGATTGAGGATAGAAACAACACTAATATGGAGTTCATACTAGAATGCGGAAGCAACAACAAAAAAAGAAAGAGAAAAATATTTAAAGATATGGGAAATTCAAAGGAAAGATCTAAGAATTTCCTAGGGACTGATATTCTAAGTCCTTGACAAGATCTAAGTAACAATGTAATGATTTATGAAAGAAATCTAACGCCTTTTCTTGAGAAAATGAATCAAACCATTTAATTCGGATCATGACCATTTTATGAGTAACTAAAGACAATATTTTGTATGTAAACTAATCGCCTTCTAAAGAATACCAAAAAGAAATAAAATATATCACAAGAAGAAAGTACTTTATACCTCAAACTATGAACTAGTAACGGTTTAAAGATAAATTCTCAAAGAATATGTCACAAAGATTCAAAAGAACTCTCTCAAATATTATTAATATCAATTTAATTGTCATTAATGAAAGAAAAAAGACATATATATATTATATGGATCCTCATCAATTCTATTTCCATAAAATTCTGGTGGGTTTATACAGGTGAAATCTCTCACCCTTGCTACTTGGGTGGGAGCTTGAGGTAATAGAGCTTGAGGTGGAGCTTGCGTAACCTGATTGGCAAACATTTGAGCCAATAATGAGATAACATTTTTGAACTTGGTGTGGGACACACTATCCTCTTCTGGAGGTTGATGAGCCTCACGTACAGGAATATTTCTTCTTGGCGATATTTGCTACAATGCAATGAACAAGTCATTAGAAGTAAGGATATCTTAAGTTACTCTAAGGCACGATTTGATTTAAACGAAGAAGTGAGGCAATCCTAAACATATCATAGCCTCCTATTCATAGTTGTGGCACGCTTCACCACTATGAATAAAACTCTACTAGATGCGGTGTATAGACTTCTAAGGATTATTTTAAAACCTTTTGCTCTGATACCAAGCTTGTCACGACCCAAACCTAGGGCCTAGGTGTGACACGACGAATGAGAACCCGAAGGCCCCCAAACAAGCATCTTAAATCATAATTACACATTATAGGTTTAAATGGTAAATGGCAAATAGATGACAATGAAATATGGGGAATAGGACTAAGAGACATCTCGTAACCATAAGCGCAAGCATAATTTAAATAGTTTAAAACATACCAATATAAACAATGACAATAAACAGAGCCAAGAATACAAGTCTAGGTTCCTCAATACTAAGTCAAAATGAAAGTACATCAAATATCTAAATAACAAAGGCAAAGCTTGAAGATAAGGGTTTTGTTCCCGATGAATGGGAATTCACCAAAGCTCAAAGTCTTCACGAGCAATCTAGCCATGCGGAGGAGGATGAGGTAGATCGGCATCCCTACATGATTATAGCATGTAGGAAAAAATGCTGTTAGTACTTTGGAATTTACTAAGTATTCGGGTATGCAATGCAACAAGCAAATATAATGACAAAGAATACTTACCCAATATGACAAACTCCAAAATCAATTTCCAAACGCAAACCAAACTTCATTTTTAGTCTTAAATTCACATAACATTTGTCACGAGCCAAGCCAAGGGCCTAGAAGTGACAGGGCGAATGGGGAACCCGAAGGGACCCCAAACAAGCCTCTTAACTTGTCATTACACATCCTTGGTCGCGGAAGCAAACAAGGGCATAGAGATTAAGAATGGAGCAATGGGACTAAGGAAAAGCTTGCATAATCATCATAGTAAAGAGTCAAAGCTAATATATAAATACACAACATGTCGAACAAGCACATCTAATACATAGATATTGAGGGGCCAAGACAAGCTAACCGGGCTCACCCTCACTGTCAAATATAACATAAGATAGTATCTCAAAAATAGACAATAGGGAAAGACATAAACCAAAGTCCCTGAAATGGAGGACTCACCAACAAGCTTGGAATAGCACCGTCTAGCCACGTGGAGGAGGAGGATGATCAACTTCGGCATCGGTTCCTACATGGTGATATCATGTAAGCAAGAGTATGTGTTAATACATTTGAATGTACAAAGTATGTGGGATGCAATGAAACAATAAAAAAGCTCCATAACCAAAATACATACATTAGACAATAGGCATAATATAGTGATATGACATGTATAATCGATGCATAAGTAAAACATGTTAGGGTAAATCATGCTTATGTAAGATATATATGTGAATAAGAGACCAAGCTACAATCCCAACGTTGGATGGGAGATGTCGTTCACACCCGGACACCCTGGTTGCGAGGTACTACACCCCTTACATGGTTAATGTCGTTCACATCCGGACACCCAGGTGGCAAGGTACTACACCCCTCACATTGTTGATGTCATTCAGACCCAAATACCCTAGTGACAAGGTACTACACCCCTCACATGGTTGATGTTGTTCACACTCAGACACCCTGGTGGCAAGGTACTCACCCCTCACGTGGTCGTCCGGGCACTTATGACCCCTGGACCGGACATGGTCTAATACAACACATTATATAAAATATACATATATATCATGTCCATAAGATAATTTCACATTAAAACATCATGCATATCATATCTCATGCTTTGAACCTCCAATTCCTCATGAAACCATAATCGGACACTTTATCAAACACTTGGCAGGTGTGTAATGGGGGTAAAAGAGCATGCATTTGAAGCTCAAAACATGCTAAAAAAATCATACTATCATGAACAAAAATTATTGTGCAGTAAATTTCTCAATATACAAGATCCACATGTAAAATCAACTTTAAATCATGCAATATTAAGTAAAATAAGGTTAAGGCACCATGGGTGGAAGGACCTAAACGTTCAACACCACATACCTTAGCTTTTGTGTAGTTCTTGAAGAAGCCTTTAATGGAGGCTTGAAGCTTGGGTGAGGTCCTTGAAGGAATCCTTGGGATTGGCCTTGAGTTTGTGACTTGAATTTAGGGTTAGAAATGAGTCTAAGTGTTTGGAGAAATATTGGGGAATGTTTTTGGGTGTTATGAGGGTGAAATAAGACTAAGTATGGATAAAAATACGTTTGGGAAATTTGGGCCCAACACTTGGAACATCTTGGACCACACTTAAAAACTGTCAGGTGACTAAAAACACATCTCCACATCATGGAGAGGATACGAAGATGATTTTAGACTATGGCGCGCCCAAGGCGCACCGCGGAAGCATCGTAGAAAGCCCTTTGGAATTCGTCCCTTAAAAATTTATAATTGCTATTCTTTCATCTTAAATCGAGGTTAGACCCTTTTTCAACTAATGTGGATCCCCTGATCATAAATATGAAGTCGAATTTTGAAATAACGAATAGGTTTTTAGATATAAAGAAATCAAAATTTTGGGCATTTCGAGGCACTTTTTTGGGCACTTTTTGGGGTCGTTTCAATATCTCTACCTTGGAAACATTCGTCCCAGAATGTAAATGAGAAACATAAGTCAAGAGTGACTATGAACAAATCAGCCCCAACAAGAATGCAATATAACATGTAAAACACCATTTTCAAATTCTCAACATAAGTGTAAAATCATCATAAGTTTACAAAACTTAAACATGAATGCATGTGAATGACATAGGGGCTGAAATGTAAGGCTTGAAGTCACATATGGAACTTAGGAGTAGTACCTTAGGCTTGAGTGGAGTGGAAGAGATAAGGTTACTGCTTTTGCATATCTGCTTCGGCCTCCTAAGTAGCAGTTTCGACCTATTGGTTCTTCCAAAGGACCTTAACGGATACTACCTCTTTGTTTCTCAATCTCTTTAATTGCCTATCCAACATCTAAACTGGAACCTCCTCATATTTTAAGTTGTCCTCAATAACACCCATAAAATCAAGAGGCATAATGGCATTAGGACCACCAACACATTTCCTCAACATAGAGACATAGAATACTGGATGTACCAAATTCATTTCACCAGGAAACTTCAACTCATAAGCTACCTAGCCAACCCTCTTTATCACCTCATAAGGACCAACATACCTTGGACTCAACTTCCCCTTTTTGCCAAACCGGACACACCTTTCATTGGAGAAACCTTCAAATAAACCTAATCACCCACTTGGAATTCTAGGTCTCTTCATATCGGCATAGGATTTTTGACGACTTTGGACTATCCTCAGTCTCTCCCTAATTATCTTAACCTTCTCAAGGGCATCCACAACCAGATCCAGCCCCCAACAAGGCCACCTCTACAACCTCAAACCAACCCACCGGTGATCTACAACGTCTCCAATAAAGAGCCACAAATGGAGCCATACCGATACTAGAGTGATAGCTATTATTGTAGGCAAACTCAATCAATGGAAGATGTCATCCTAACTACCTTTCAGCTCTAATACAAAAGCCCTAAGCATATCCTCCAAGTGTTTGAATTTCCCTCTTGTCTTGGCCATCCGTTTGGGGGTGGAAGGTCGTACTAAGGGGAACTTTGGTACCAAGATCCCTTTGAAAAGATCTCCAAAAGTGTGAAGTAAATTGTGCACCACAATTTGATATAATTATAAGGGAACCCCATGCAACCTCACCAACTCACGGATGTACACCTTGTATACTCTTCAGCCCCATATGAAATATTAACCGGTAGAAAGTGAGCCGATTTCATCATCTGAACCACAACCTATATGGAATCAAAACCTTTTCTAGTCTTGGGAAACCCCACCACGAAATTCATATTAATCACCTCCCACTTCCAAGTAGGAATCTCTATGTCTTGGGTTAGGCCACTGACCTTTGATGCTCATCTTTGACTTGTTGACAACTGTGGCAACCAAAAACAAATTTGGAAATATCTCTCTTCATGCCTCCCCACCAATACACATCCATCAAGTCTCTATACACTTTGGTGGAACCAGGGTGGATAGATTAAGAAGAGTTATGGCCTTCATCAAAAATTCTCTCCCTCAAACCATCAATACATGGCACACACAACCTACCTTGGTGTCTAAGGGCCCCATCTTCCCCTTGGTAGAAAACCTCTATCTTGCCCTCTTTTGCCATGGCCTTCAACTCAAGCAAGGAGGAGTCTAGAACTTGTTTTACTATCACCTCATCAACCAAAGAAGATTCAAAACCATCAACAACAACAACACCATCACCCACATCTTCCAACCTTACCCCCAATCTAGCCAATCTATGCAACTTCCTAGCCATCTCCCTATCACCACTATCCACATGAGCTAGGCTACCCATAGATAACTGACTCAAAGCATCCACCACAACATTTGCCTTACCCGAAATGTAATGCACACTCATGTCATAGTAATTAAGGAGTTCTAGCCACCTTCTTTGTCTCAAGTTAAGATCTTCTTGAGTGAATACATATTGAAGGCTCTTATGATTGATGAAGACAACATGTACCCCACACAAATAATGACGCCATATCTTTAATACAAACACCAGAGCGGCTAATTCAAGATCATGGGCAGAGTAGTTCTTTTCATGCACTTTGAGTTGCCTAGAAGCATAGGCTTTGACCTTACCATTTTGCATTAGTACACAACCCAAACCAACTCTAGATGTATCACAATACACCCTCAAGCCCATCCGGTAGTGACAATATAGGAGCGGACACAAGTCTATCTTTCAATGTTTGGAAAGTTTCTCATATTCATTGATCCACACAAACTTAGCCTTCTTTTGAGTTAATTTTGTCATAGGAGAAACAATGGAGGAGAACCCATTCACTAACCTTCTATAGTAATCCGCAAGGCCCAAGAAACTCCTAATATCCAATGAGATCAATGGTTCCTAATCACATCTATTTTCTTAAGATCCACTTTTATTCCATCCCCCGACACCACATGACCCAAGAATGCAACCTCCTTTAACCAAAATTCACACTTATCATATTTAGCATATAATCTCTCCTCCCTAATCCTTTGCAACAGAACCCTTAAATGGCCCATATGCTCTTCCCTACTATGAGAATAAATCATAATATCCTCAAAGAAGACCATAATAAAAGAATCAAGATGGACCTTGAATACTATATTCATTAGGTCTATGAAGATGGCCAGCACATTGGTCAACCCAAAGGACATCACCACAAATTCATGATGCCCATATCTAGTCCAGAAGGCTGTCTTGGGAATATCACACTCCCTCACCCTCACTTGATGGTACCTAGACCGAAGATCAACCTTAGAGAAAAAGCTAGCCCCTTGCAATTGCTCAAAAAAGTCACCAATCCTTGGAAGAGGATATCTATTCTTTATAGTGACCCTATTGAGTTGCCGGTAGTCAATGCACATTCTAAGTAACCCATCTTTCTTCTTTACAAATAACACTGGTGCACCCCAAGGTGATTTGCTAGGTCTAATAAATCCCTTCTCCCACAAATCTTTCAATTGCTCTCCTTCAACTCCGTCGGGGCCATACGGAAGGGGGAATGGAGATAGGTTGGGTGTTGAGAAGGAGATCTATACTAAAATCTATCCCCCTTTCGGGAGGGACACCAGGAATGTCATTTGGAAAGATATCAAGAAACTCACTCACAACCGGGATCAGCTCAATGGAATGGAATTGGACCCTACATCTTTAACTCTCAAAAGATGATACAAACACCCTTTGGAAATTAACCTATGGGCTTTAATGCATGAGATGAACCTACCCTTTACAATCTCATCATGACTTTCCCACTGTTCATTAGGAAATTGAAACTTGATGCTATGTGTTCTACAATTAAGAGAAGTATAGTATGCATGCAACTAATCCATCCCAAGAGTAACATCAAAATCAACCATATCTAATTCGACAAGATGACAATGTAGGATTTTATGCAAAATGCAAACCGGACAATTTCTATACACCCTCCTAGCAGCAATAAATGCACCAATAGGAGTAGACACTTCATATGATTTATACAACAACTCCAACTCAACATAGAACTTTTTAGGAACAAAATGGGTAACAAAGGAAAGGGTGCCACCTGGATCAATTAAGGCATATACATCAAGATCAAAAATGTTTATCATACCAAAAATAACGTCGGGGACTTCACCAACCCCTTGCATTCCATGTAGAGCAAAAAAGTGATTGTACCTTGGGGAACCACCTTGAGGACCACTTCTACCCAATGGGACCACATTTGCACCTCGAACATTACCACATTTCCTTGGATAATCAATCCTCTTGTGACCAACTTCCCCACAATCCAAACACGCATTGGAACCCATCAAATATGGGTCCCTATGATACCTTCCACACTTAGGGCACACATCATTGGGATCCACTGCACCCACACCTTGAGGCCTAGGGATGTCATTAGCGAACCCCCTATTAGTAGCATGAGGAGGCCTTTGGCATTGTTGATATCTAGCACCCTTTTGAAACCCACCCTCAAAACGAGCTCTTTTGGCCTCAAGGGTCCTCCTTTTTCTCAACTTTCTTCTTCCATTTGCTCTACATATGTCATCAACCGAGATAAGTCCATGTCACTAATAAGCATTGTGGATCGACACTCTTCACTTACCAAATCAGAGATCCCCAAAACAAACTTATTTATTCTTGACCTAGAATCGGCCACCAAGTGAGTAGCATACTTGGAAAGTTGATTAAATTTGAGGGCACACTCATACCTACTTGCTTCAAGTTCATAAACTCAACCAACTTTGCTTCCCTAAGCTCAAAAGGGAAGAATCGATTAAGGAAGGCCAATTTAAATTCCTCCCAAAGCACCACGTAGCCATTACCCTTATCACCCTTCCATTGATCAAAACAAATTTGAGCTACCACTTTGACTTGGTACGTCACCAACTCCGCCCTTTCATTTGGCCCAACACCCATAGTAGACAAGATTTTGTAGATTTCATCAATAACCTCTTATGGATCTTCATCCACCTTTGATCCATGGAAAACTGGAGGATTCATCTACATGATATCTCTTACTTCTAGCTCTCGGGTTAGTAGCATGAGGGGCTTAGGCCCCTTGATGGACTTGATTGGACACCACTTGGGCAAGCATAGTGAGGGCATCCCGGATAACAATTGGTGGGTTGCTCCTCGGGAGTTTGGGCCCGTCTTCCTCTAGTATTCGATATGACCTAGCATAGAAAAGAACAATCTTCTAAGGGAGAATACTTATCAGAACTCTATAGTATGACTTAGGACATGAAGAAGGGAAATATTTACTAAAATATCTCACATCCTTCTATTCATAGTCATGGCGCACTTCACAACCATGAATAGGACTCTAATCGATGCGTTATATTGGACTCTAAGAATCAATCAGCCTAGTGCTCTGATACCAAGTTTTTCATGACCCAAGCCTAGGGCCTAGACGTGGCACGGTGAATGGAGAACCAGAAAGGACCCCAAACAAGCCTCTTAACTTGTTATTACACATCCTTGGTCGCGGAAGCATACAAAGACATAGAGATTAAGAATGGGGCAATAGGACTAAGGGAAAACTTTCATAAACGTCATAATTAAGAGTCAAGAGTCAAAGCTCATACATAAATACACAACATGTCCAACAAGCACCTCTATTACATAGATATTACGGGGGCTAAGACAAGCTAATCGGGCTTACCCTCACTATCAAATATAACATAAGATAGTATCTCAAAACATAGACAATAGGGAAAGACATATACTGAAGTCCCAAAAATGGAGGATTCACCAACAAGCTTGGAATAGCACCATCTAGCCATGTGGAGGAGGAGGATGATCAACTCGAGCATCGGCTCGCAAGAGTATGCATTAGTATGTTTGAATGTACTAAGAATGTGGGATGCAATACAACAATAAACAAGCTCCATATAAAAAATGCATTCATTAGACAATAGGAATAATATAGCGATATGGCATGTATGATCGATGCATAAGTAAAACATGCTAGAGTAAATCATGCTTATGTAAGATATCATATGTGTAGAAGAGACCAAGGTAGAATCCCAACTTTGATGGGAGATGTTGTTCACACCTGAACACCCTGGTGGCGAGGTACTACACCCATCGCATGGTAGATGTCGTTCATACCCAAACAACTTGGTGGCAAGGTACTACACCCTTCACATGGTTGATGTCAGTCACATCCAGGCACCCTGGAGGCAAGGTACTACACCACTCACATGGTTGATGTTATTAACAGTTGAACACCCTGGTGGCAAGGTACTCACCCCTCACATGGTCATCTGGGCACTTATGCCCCCCCAGAGCGGACATGGTCTAATACAATACATTATATAAACCATACATATATATCAGGTCCATAAGCTCATTTTATCATTAAAACATCATACATATCATATCTCATGTTTTGAACCTTCAATTCCTCATGAAATCATAACCGGACACTTTATCAAACACTTGGCGGGTGTGTAATGGGGGTAAAAGAGCATGCAATTTAGAGATGAAATCATGCAGTAAAATCAATAGTAAAACCTTTGATCAATAACTTGTAACACCTCTAAGACATTCATACCAAAACCCCTCATCAATTCCAACTTTAAATCCAAGATTTGAAGCTCAAAACATGCTAAAACAATCATACTTTCATGAACTAAAGTCACTGTGCAGTAAATTTCTCAATATACAACACCCATATGAAAAATCAACTTTAAATCATGTAATATTAAGTAAAAGAGGGTTTAGGCACCATGGGTGGAAGAACCCAATAGTTCAATACCACATACCTTAGCTTTTGTGAAGTTGTTGAAGAAGCGTTTAATGGAGGTTTGAAGCTTGGGTGAGGTCCTTGAAGGAATCCTTGAGATTTACCTTGAGTTTAGGACTTGAGTTTGGGGTCACAAATGAGTCTAAGTTTTTGGGGAAACATTGGGGAATGTTTTTGTGTGTTATGCGGGTGAAATAAGACTAAGTATGGATAAAAATACGTTTGGAAAATTTGGGCCCAACACTTCAAATATCTTGGACCACACTTAAAAGCTACGAGGTCACCAAAAACACGGTGGAGATGATTTTACACTATGGCGCACCCAAGGTGCGTCGTGGAGGCAACGCGGAAAGCCCTTTGGAATTTGTCCCTTAAAAATTTATAATTGCTATTCTTTCGCTCTTAAATCGAGGTTAGACCCTTTTTCACTTAATTTGGACCCCTTAATCACAAATATGAAGTTGGATTATCAAAATAACAAATGAATTTTTGGATATAAAGAAATCAAAATTTTGGGCATTTCGATGCACTTTTTGGGGTCGTTTCAACATTGCCCCCAAAATATTATACCAAGGATAAACCTACCGCCCTTCCAAGACCACCTCAACAATCACATAACTAAACCAAGCTAATTGCTAAGATAACCTTCATTTCAAATTTTACTTAACTCAATAAGAATTCGCTTAAACATTATCCTTTCACGCAAGTATAGGCTTAAAAATACCTAGTACATTACATTACACTAAGATTGATCTTCATCTGGGTATCACCAATTGAAAGTTAGGGAGTGTGACATTCCCAAGACGACCTTCCAGACTAGATATGGGCATTATGAATTTGTGGTTATGTCTTTTGGATTGACCAATGCCAGCTATCTTCATGGATCTTATGGATAGTATCTTCAAACCCTATCTTGATTTGTTTGTAGTGTTATTTATTTATGATATCTTGATCTATTCATATAGTGAGGAGGAGCATATGGATTATTTGAGGGTGGTGTTACAAATCTTAGGGGGAGGAGAAGTTGTATGTCAAATATGAGAAGTATGAGTTTTGGTTGAAAGAGGTTGCCTTTCTAGATCATGTGGTGTCATGTGATGGTATAAAGGTGGATCCTAAGAGGACGGAGGTAATTAGTAATTAGCCTATACCTTTGATTTCATCGGATATTAAAAGCTTCTTGGGTTTAGCGGGTTACTATCGGAGGTTTGTGAATGGGTTCTCTTCTATTTCTTCTCCCATGACTAAGTTGACCCAAAAGAAGGCAAAGTTTGTGTGGACCGGTGAGTGTGAAAAGAATTTCCAAACCTTGAAAGATAAGTTTGTCTCCACTCCTATCTTTTCTTTACCAAAAGGGTTGGAAGGGTTTGTTATAATGATGCCTCACGTTTTGGGTTGTGTTTTGATACAAATGGTAAGGTGATAGCTTATGCCTCTAGGCAACTTAAGGTGCATGAAAAGAGTTATCCTATCCATGATCTTGAATTGGCTGTCGTGGTCTTTTCTTTGAAAATTTGGCATCATTACTTGTATGGGGTGCATGTTGATGTGTTCACCCAAAAGGATCTCAACTTGAGACAAAGAAGGTGCTTAGAGATTCATAAGGATTATGATATGAGTGTGCATTATCACCCAGATAAGGCTAATATTATGGTCAATGCTTTGAGTAGGGTATCTATGGGTAGCCTAGCCCATGTTGATGATGGGGGCAAAGAGGTGGCTAGGGAGGTTTATTGGTTGGCTAGATTGGGCGTTAGGTTGGAGGAGGTTGATAATAGTGGTATTGTAGTTGTTGATGGCTCTAAGTCTTCATTGATTGAAGAGGTGAAAGAAAAGCAAGATCTTGACCCCGCCTTGTTAGAATTGAAGGCCTTGGTGAGACATGGCAAGGTGGAGGTTTTCTCCCAAGGGGGAGATAGTGCCCTTAGTGTCACGCCCCAAAGTCCCCTTAGGGCGGATGACACCCGTTGCCGATAAAGCTTGGGAGAACCAACCTGTGTCTATGCGTTTTCTATACATACTATGAGGGACTTCTATGTTTGACATGCCTTTAATAAGATAAAAAGTGATAACAAGCCAAAAAGAAATGTATATTACTAGGCCGTTGGAGCCCCAGTGTCTATAGTACGAAACATGACTTCACTTTGCTGTACATAGTCTACAAAGCCTCTAAATAAAGCAAAACATCTGATAAGGGTCAGAACAAGCCCCGCCTCAACAAACTATGCAGTAAAAACATGTAATCTTTAGACATATACAAGCCCCGAAGCAACCTGGAGCTTGGTGACCGCAGATGGATATCCTGTACTCCTACTGGGGAGATCTTCTAGCACCTGTACCTGCAGCATGAAATGCAGGTCCCCCGTAAGGGACGTCAGTACGGGGTAACGTACTGAGTATGTAAGGCAGAATATACTGTATAATAAGTAACAACTCAAATGAAACCATGCATCTGTGGAAGATTAGGGACCACCCTTAGTTATACTATGGAATCATGTACTTTATGTTCTTTGTATCAC